>CM052242.1:5995558-6216775 GCA_028455795.1 Lasioglossum marginatum
ATAGAGGAGATATTTAGGTGGCCTGTTTTAGACGAAACACCCTGTATTTGGAAAATAGGATTTTATACATTTTAATCCCATAATATTTGGAATGTAATGGGTATAATAAATTAACCTGTAAAAATATAGTTTTGCACGCGAATAATATGGTTATTTAGAAAATAATAATATGCGCAGCAATATTTCTTGCGCTAATTAACATTTTAATTGAATCGAGAGACAGAATTATTGTATAGTGAATTTACCGTGTAGTGAATTTGAAATTGAAATTAAATTGAATTTGAGAATAAAAAAATTCACACTTGAATTTGGATGATAGAATTTTAGTTACCAAGTTTTTGGGACGCAATAAAAGTTTCAGTTGATGAAGGAAATGTTCGGAAAGGAAAATGTCTAGAGTGTAATCGAGATAAGTCAATGTCGTCAACACAGTTAGTACATCGTTAGCCCCTCCACCGTAATAAGTGCAAGGTGGTGGTGTTTGGAGAAGGGCCTCGACCATCGGCAGATGTTCCATTCACTCAGCCGCCCGCTACGTGGGCCCCTCGCAGGGCTATACAAAGTTACGGGTGCATACGGCGTCGTCACATGCAAAGAAATCATCGATAGCATCGAAGGGAGCAGCTGCGTTTTTCCGTCGATCGTTCCTCAAGAAACCATTATTTTCCTTTACCTGAGTCGTCGCCGGTTTTCCGAACGCTCTCCACTTACAGAGAAAAAAATTATCCTCGCCCGCTTTATTATATTTGAATCGGTACATTCTATTTCTCTCGTTCAACTGTTATCATTATTTAATTTTTGATAATGCAAACAATTTAACACTGAACCTACCACGGTCAAACATTTTTTTAAATTATAGAGACGCTACCATTGGAAATAACTGAATCATTATCACAGTAAATTCAATTTTTACAAAAACTTGTTAATTATTATTATTATTATATTTTCTTCAATTTCACTTAGAACTCTTTTTTATTAATATAAATCAAGAACACCTGAATTGAATTTTTATTTATTCCCAAAATTAAGTAACGCTATAATCAGAGAAGAAATATAATCAAAGTAAGACGATAACGTGTACAACCTTTAAACACGATAACCATTAACAACCGGCGGTTCTGAATGGCTCAAAAATGGTTGCAGTACAAAATACATGTTTATTTGGGCTATGAATAAAATTAATGTTACCGATACAAAAACCAGAAAATTGACGCGCGAGGCCAACGTGTTAATTACGCACAATCTTGCATGCACTGGTACTTGTAGCCTTGGTACGAACTCGATTGCTTCCAATATTTCAAAGAGTACATTTAATTAAGATCCACTGATTAGATAAATGTCATCGATCTATTTGCACTGTTCGATATAGCCCACTCTGCTATTACTTGTACATGTAATACTTTTTCTTATATTGTAGCATTTAAGAGAACGTTGCTTCATTTATTTTCCGATAAAACCTGTCTCACTATATTCTAAGCCCATTTATGGGTGAAAATAATTTTTACATAATTTAGTTGCACAAGAGCAGCCATCTACCGTATTGATATTTTATCGGTATTATTAGTCAACTCAGATAGCTTCCATAAGATTTACACCTGCTTTTACAGCTGATTTTAAACAATCTTGTTTAATGACAGCGATAACGTGACTTAAAACTGGAGAGCAGTAACAAGTTTATCCGGTACAGCATAACTTTGTCACTGTCGCGATGGAAAAGATGCAACAAAACCATGAGTGATAATGATAACTCGTTCCAGAACTTGTTCTTCAAGTTTGGCGTCTTAACGATAATAATTCCGTAATATACTAATCATAAAAATTGAAGGAGCTGCAACGAGGAAGTAAACGCTGTTTCAAACATACGTAATATACAAAAACATTCGTATTATTCAAAAATAATAAAGAGGTTTTTCCCTTAGTTCAATTTATAATAAATAAGCTATTAAAGTGAACAATAAAGATCTTCAATCGACTTGGAGATCACACAATGAAGTATACGATATCAAAAAATACAAACCTCTATAAATTGTCTAATGGGATGGCGAACATTACAGAGAATAATGTTTAAATAAAATCGTGGGAGCCAAGTGGCTAGGACCGTGTAAATTGTATCCGAAAATGTTGCGTATAGGACCACACAAGCCAGCATCGGGGGCTACCCTTTAAAAACAGTATGGACGACTAACGAACATCCATAAATCGCGCAATAGGACTCGGGGTACGAGCCACTTAGGTGAATATCCGTAATGCCCATTACAATACAATAGGGTCCCGGGTCCGCTGTCTCTTGCTTCTTCCCTTTCTTCGATCGGTTCCTCTCAATTCCCGAAAAACAATGGCGACCGAGCGTCTCCGTTCCCGGTTCCAGGCCTCGATGCTCGAACGTGTGTCGTTCGATCGTTTGAGGCTGTTGGGCTGCCGAAACGAGACCTGGGGGACCCTAAAGCACCAACGAGAGGAGTCAAAACAAAAGCCAGATATACGACCTCGTGACTCGGTCCCGCATACCTGGCCCGTGAACCTTTTTCGGGTCCTCTGCTACCTCTCCCCAGGTTCTACCCAGGATCAACTTTCTGGCTCCTTTAACGCGTGAATCGTGAACAATGAAAATTGGATAATTCTGATTTACGAGCGTCGCGGTCTTTGCTCTCTTCTGTCCCCGTTACCGTCAATATACTGGTCCACATACTCGGTTATTCGTGTATACGCGAGTGTAATAGGATTACCTGGACAGGCGGTCACCTACAATAGCTGTATATTTTCTTTCTTTCAAAAGATCACGTCCTTTTAAAAAATCGTGGACAACCGAGGCTTGTTGTAGGTGTTCAATGTAGTTATTAACATTAACCCTGGAACTCTGCACTGTGGGTCTCAGAAACCCAGAGCATCATTAAGGCGGTAGACTCGTTTCCAGGATTGCAAGGGTGCGGGATTCGCGTTCCCATTTCTCGATAATACAAACACGGGGTTTTTCAGTAGTCAAAAACGCTAGATAAAAGATCGATCTAGGGCGCCATCTCCCTCAAAAGTCCTATTTTTTCGTTTACGAGGTGTAATTTGCATTATTCGGCAGCGTAATATTATAGCTATTGTCATAGCTATTGTCATGCTGCCGAATAATGGAAATTACGTCTCGGAAACGAAAAAATAGGACTTTTGAGGGAGATAGCGCCCTAGATCGATCTTCTATCTAGAGTTTTTGACTACTGAAAAATCCCATTTTTGTATTATCGAGAAATAAGAAGGCGAATCCCGCACCCTTGCAATCCTAGAAAAAGCAATCTACCACCTTAATTATAATGTGACATGCGCATGAGTGGTTTGTTTGCATTTTAGTGAAACATCGAGGTGGGATACTAAACCATTAAATATTCATATTTTCTGCTTCCCTTTCTAAAAAAAGAACTTCGGGTTTCTGAGACCCGAGTGTGAAGTACATGTCTCAAAAATAAGTATGATGTTCCAGGGTTAATATTGTGATAATCTGCTGATGTTTATTAACCCTCGAACCGGTCCTGACAAAAATCAATGTATACAGGTTGTCCCAAAATGTTCTACTTCCCTGAAATTTCTCAGATCATTTAACAAGTGTCTCTGAAATAAATTGCATTCTTACAAGATTTACATGAATTTTCATACAACAAATAGCAATGTAAATCGAAGCTTGTGATACATTCGAGAAGAAAATGTCTGCCTTCGTGCGCCGTCCTTCTTAGCGAGTCGTTTCGCCGAGGGTGATGAGGTAGGACAAGCGGTCAACAATGCTGTAGGAAAAATAGAAAAAGGTTCGTCCGTGGTCTTCGGTTGGGGTAGCAGAGACAGACGTCCGGACCAGTTAGGTATTGAGTGTCGAAGGCAGGTATCGAATACCGGAGAAGATACCTCTGCGCGAGTCGCAACCGAGATTCCTTGTGCACGTCGAAAAGGCCTCTGTCTTTTTGAAGACTCGTATAACTTTTTCTGACAATCTGCACACAGTGCGGTCAGGATTTTTAATCGCGTGAAACGTGCGCTGGCTTACGTTACAGGATCCTTAAGTGATACCCAACACGGCTTCGAATGCAGCTTCAGAAGCTTCTATTTCCAAGAAAGCCAATGTAAAACTGTCTACACGATTCGGCTCGAAATCACTGCCGGTCTACTCAAGTAACACTTGGCAGAGTATTGAAACTTGGAAAAAACAGATACACCATGTAGAATATATTATACATTAGACTTCAACGTATGTCAACATATATTTCGCTTACAATAAATTCGAAAAATAATTAGTAAGATGACGCCAGGAAGTTCTTCCTTCAATCAGATGCGCAACATATCTGAAATCAATTTTACGAGTACAAATATTTTACTTACAATAAATTCGAAAAATTATTAGTAAGATGACGCCAGGAAGTTTTTCCTTCAATCAGATTTGCAATATTTTATTGTGTTCTAGACGTGAAATATTTTATTTGTTTTTGAACAACCTAGTAGAATACTATTGATCACAGAATATTCTGTAGTGAATGGACGTCTGATGAATTAAAACCAGTTCGTTCGTTCGATGAAATGCAAAGTGAAAATAAAAATAAGCCGGAAAAATAATAAATTCTTCTCATGTCTTTAATTTAACAATTAATTCCTGCCATAAATGCATAAAATCCGCGGTGTAATGATAGACTCCGTGGCTCCAGGGCGGACAGAAAAGCAATATACATCGCAGTTATGCTAACTTCATGTCTGTTCACGGCGAAAGGATCAACAGGTCTGGTTCGCAGGCGTTTTTATGTTGCTCGGACGGCTAGGCTCGCCATGGAAAACGGGCGAACTCGCGATTATTATGCGCCAAACCTGGAATTCCCGAATAATGAAACACAATGGCGTGTCTCGAGGTAATGGGAGAAAAAAGTGGGTAAGGTAGGAACGGTATGCGGACTCTTTTATCGTTTATTGTCTGGCCTCTGCTGGTTCGTGAACATGCTGAGACAATATACGTACCAGGATTTTTGAATGAGCTGGAGGGAGTTAAAGTATCGGAAATAATGGGATCGATTCGTTCAACTACCCGATTTTTATTATTATTTAGTGCCCGTAAATTATAGATGTTTACGTACATTTTTATGATAGCATTTCACGTGCACGAGGATAAATTATGTAGAACATCTACAGGCAACTTAAAAATGATTGAGTTAATGTTTATATGTTGTACTTATACTGTTTCTTAGAATGTGTCGGCAGTTAATTCATAGAACGTTTTGTTTATGAACAATGAGTTCATTGAAAATCTAAGAAACAAGAAAGTTTACGTCCTATTTTTCGAAAAATCTCAGTGTAATTATAAAGAAAATAAGTTTCATGTTATTTCAAATTTTTATGTACTCAATCAGATATAGAGGTTTGAATCAATTAAATGAACGTGCTACTTAATGCATTCAATTGTAATACAGCTCATACATAAATGGTTTCTAATTACTGTCCCCATTAAAAATGGTTTCAAGTACACCGCCTCATTATCCCATTATCAAGTTCATAGAAATAAAAAAAAAATCGATTTCTTCAGAAACAGAATATGAAAATTTATGTGATCGTTGAGTTCGAATTTCCGTGATTTCGCACGCGATAATTCCGGTTATTTTGCGTTCGCGATAATTGAAAGTCCCGCGCATGAATTCGTTAATTACGCGATCGGAAGAGTACGGGCTGGGCGGATCGGGGCTCAGCTGAAAGAGTTAACGAACCAATAAATAAAAAGAAAGAAAAAAGAGAACCGTATCCCGTGACCGGTTCATAAATCGTAATCACGCTGGTTGCCAGTGGAATTCACGACAATTTAACAAACGGTTCAAGGCCCAAGACGAATAGTCGTACACGCGGCGGGCCTCCTCTCGTCGACCTACCGGCTTATTAAAAAGGCTGGGACGTTTCAGCGTAGCGAGTGCCCATTAAAATAATTCCGTTCATCATGCCCAGTGACACTCGATAATGAAATCGAATTTATATCTTGCGCTACAAAATAAGTACATATCCATCGTGAAGAACAACAAAAAGAGATCGGTTCGACGTGTTCCTGCGGATCCGATCTCGCGCGTTTCATTTATCACTTGTCAGTAGGAGGGAATCGACGGAGGGCACACGCGATGCAACTGGCTGCAACAGAATTTCCAAGCAATTTTTCCGCCGGACAAAGGAACACGGCGAAAGCGGAGCGAAAAGTAAACAACCGCCGTCGTTGACGGTGTGCAAGGGTATCGTTAATGACGAGAGATCGACGGAAAAATGTAGCTGAGCTTCTTGAGGTGAAACCTCGCCTATATTTAAGCCGGGGAAATATATCTTCCGGACAGTTTCACTGCTGCTCGAAGCTGGTCTGACAAGGGTGTACGAGGAGAAGTTGTAACGGAGAAGGGACGCGTCCAGCGTAGGAAACCGAGGAAGAAAGAGCGTAATCGTCGGGGCGCTTTACGAGTGCGCTCGTCAAAGTAAACACCGAGGACTACCGCGGCACTCCGGCATGTAATGAAGGAAAAGGTGAATTTGTGTGATGCTGCGCAGCCTATACGGGTACACAATGGAACGCCAGAGCGGCGGACGTGTTACACGCGGTTTCAGCCGAGCCGGGAACTCTCTCAGCTGCATACAACACGTGCACTCGCGAGATAGCGGAGATGCGCTCGTGAACTCCGATGCTTCTGTGGAACTGTAAAAGTTCACCGACAAGCAAATACTACATACATCTTCGACGCCCGCTCAAACTTCACCTTGTGTAGTCCGGGCTCCGCACTTTGCACCTGCGGGGTGCAACTTATCGCCGAGATAGGCTGCACTTGGAAATTTTTATCGGGCCGATGGTCGAGGAACATAAAACGACAAAAAAAAAATAAAAATAAAATGAAATTTGGACAATTTTTTAACACTTATCCTGCCGGAAGCCTATTAATAGGATTTTCAATAATTGTGCTGTACCAAAAGAAAGCATAGAATTTTTTTTACATCGCAATCTTAAATGGAACTATTAGATGACGTTATTGAGGGTGACTTGTTAGTTCACAGTGAAAATTGGTGTTGCTATTGAAGGTTTCATTAAAAAGTGTTTAGCCATGTACCATAGATTTTTCAAAATTATGCAATAATCACCGGTCGGTAATGTGTAGACTGCGGATCTTTATGCAAAATAAAAAATGATCGCCTCGATTGCCGGACACAGGAGCCAAATAAAAATTGTATTCCTCTTTTAATTATCCTATTAAGCTGAATCGAATACATTGATGTCCTTAAATATTTTTAACATGTCCACTGCTTTAAATTATACGTGCACATTGTAGAGGCACAAATATTTAAAAAGTTACAACAAGATCTTTTATGAAATATTTTACCAACATGTTCGTGACATTTTCCTGATTGAAACGCTACCAAACACGACACAGTTCAGATCATATTAATTGTTTAATACGAACATGCTTAAACATGAATTAAAAAAAATGAACGTGTACTTTTATTACTATTCTAAACAATTTATCAATTATTTGTTTGTTTATCGGTGCAAAAGAAATACCTTCCGATACGTTTTTATCCGCATAAAACAAACAAGATTCATAAAAGAGAAAAATATCATTGGAGGGAAATACTAAATGAATATGTATGCCTTAAAAAAAGTAAACGCGGTTGCAAACTTTCCGAAAGCAGCGTATACAAGATGTCTTAAAAGGCAATCGCAGTTTTTGCGTGATCTTCGTTTTATGGAGCCATAAATTCCAGGAATATGTGGCCTGTTATGTTAAAATGGAATCAGCATTCGGTTTCCATGTTTTTATGTGTATTTTATAATTCAATCGATTTTAACAATAAAAGATCCACAAGGTAAATGAGATACCTGTGGAGATTTTCTATTCGTTTGATATAACTTATTCAAGCTATTGTTGGAGAAATACACACATATTCATAATTAAACAAAATAACAATAGTTTTTCCAAGACAGGTTCTGTACGCATTTGTTCATTGCCGTAGCGATTTCTCGACGCAATCAATTAATTATACATGCATCAATAAAGAAAACTATGTAGCTACCTTGTTTTAAAATAGACTTATTTTACATATTCAGTATTTCATGAATACACATTTTTCTACTAATTTTTACAAGACATATGTAGGTATATGTGCATATAAAATAATTTATAAGTTATTTATTAATGCATTTAGGCTTCAAATTAACGTATTTAAAATGTTGTGCGTGTTCTTGTTGATAAACGTATAAGCTCTACATTCTACATTCTTGGATAATTACAAATTGACGCTAATTATAAAAATTACAATTCTATTAAATAGGAGTTAATATTTTATCTACAGGAAGCTTATTAATGAATTCTTTCATAGCTGTGACACGTCAAAAAGAGATTTAACAATTTTCTTCTAAATATATAACAATCTCAAAAAGAAATGATTAAAGTATGTCGTTGGAAATAATTTGTTGATTTACGAACGGAATTGCTGTCGCTATTCAAAAATTGATTAACCCTTTGCACTCGGTTGTCCCCCCTGAGGCACCACTAAAAATGACTGTACCAGTATTCAAAATATTGTTTACATTATTAAATATGTCGGTATCTAATCAATTACTAAAGATTTAGGTATTGTATAAGGTTTTATACCAATTTCATATCCAAAAAATTTAAAAAATCATAGCGGATGGAAATATTCTAGGTCGGAAGAAATGTTTAATTTTCCAGTTAAAGTAGCTCAGAGTGCAAAGGGTTAAGAAACCCTCAATTACCAATCTTCGATTTTCAGAAGACTATAGAATCATCCCTGGTAGATAAAATGTCATCATTAGAATGCGGATTTTATGCATTTATGACAAAAATGGCTACGCACAATTTAAAGCAGTGGTCATATTAAAAAGATTTAAGGACACCAGTGTATTAGCTTCAGTTTAATAAGATAATTAAATGATGGAAGAAATTTTTATTTGACACCTGTGTCTTGCAAACAACACAAACATTTTTTATTTTGCATAAAGATCCGCAGTCTAGTCATCATGCAGCTGTAGTATTAAAGATATTTGTCGTCTGCCATCTGTAGATCCGTGCAAAACCAAGAAACGACTATATTCGTCACGGGTCAGTCGAAAATGATCGATGCGATGTCGCAAAGGTAAAATTCTGATCCGCGAAAGTGTCGTCTCGTTACAGTAACGGTCCCAGAAAATTATCGAGCGATCGAGTTCGGTGCGCACTGTTCGTTTCTTCTGTTTCATAAGAAGTCGCGCTCGTTTGTGCCATATTTGGCCGAGGAGACGTTTTCCAACTCGTCTTGCGTCGACGATAAGTACATACGTACATATACACAACGTTTCATGCTAAAATCGGAGAAAATCGTCGCCGGGCAGATCCACAAAACTTCCAAACGAGTTTTTCTTGTTTGACTTATCTGGATGCAGACGTTCGTGATTTCGAAAGTTGTGTGTTGTCGCGTGGCGATCATGTTTAATATATGAATTTAACGAGCATATTATACGGAGTAATTTTTTCGTTAAACATTTCAAGCTGCATCGACTGTCTTGGTCGTTAGCGACTTCGCACACTGTCGTTCAAAAGTATCCGGACACGTACCTACAGTTGCCGGAATTAATATTCGGATGCTCTAAAAAAGACGATAACTTTTTTAATATTATACTATACGATTTGAACTTTTTGGGGAGCTAGAGCAATTAGTTTACTACAGGATGTGAAAAGAAATTTTTTCAAAAATTGCAAAAGATCGGAATTGTAGAAAAAATACTAAAAGTTGCATTTTACAACTTTTTTATGTGGGCCTATATTGAAAATTTTAAAAATACGTTTTGTAGATCTGTGTCAATTACATGCACTGTGAAAGTTTCATCGAAATCAGTTGGTGCGGAAAAAACGATAGGCATTGAAAGATGTAAGAATCCTTAGATTTATTGCGTGAAAATCTGCAATTTATACCATCTTTAAACGTTTGTAGCTCATTGCAACGTTGATCGATTTTGAAGAAATTTTTAGAATATGTTTAATTCACACAGATCTACAAAACGTATTTTTTAAATTTTCAATACAGGCCCACATAAAAAAACTGTAAAATGCAACCTTTAGTATTTTTTCTACAATACCGATCAATTGCAATTTTTGAAAAAATTTTTTTTCATTTCCTGTAGTAAACTAATTGCTCTAACTTCCCAAAAAAGTTCAAATCGTATAGTGCAATATTTAAAAAGTTATCGTCTTTTTTAGAGCGTCCGAATATTAATTCCGGGCACTGTATGTACAGGATGTACAGAAATGTGTGGATCGATGAAGATCTGTAAAAAAAGTTGCTGCAAAATTGTTCCTGACCGTGAATTTCAAGATGAAAATTGTTTTCTGAGCTACCTAAATTTACTTGGCTTGATAAAACCTTTATTTTCCTGGAAAAAATTTGACCTTGATATTCAAGGTCAATTCTTCCCTTCAGATATGTATAAGATAATTAATAAAAATACGATTTTGCATAGAGCTTATAACTTACTTTCGATCGTTCGCCGCGCCGTAGCCCGTCGAACGATCGTCCTAGTGATGAGCGCCATTGGCGGCAATTCATATTGGGCGAAGATATTTTGCTTTCTGGTTCGGAAAAAACGTCGACGTTGCAAACTTCTAAGGGTGATTTCTTAAAATAAAAATCTACTCTATCGCGTGATATAGTTCGATTTTACGCTGGACCCTTATTTTTTAAGATAAACTGAAAAATATCCTCGAAAATTGGTGCGAAGGTAGCGTCTCTCCATCTTTAACGATTGTTTAAACGTGTTTAAACATTCATAATGTATTAATATTGGATATCACTGTATTCGGGAAAGTCTACAGAATCTTTTGCTGCAAAGAACAATTCAATGTCTTTTATAATAACATCACAATATTTATTTGAAGTTGGAAAATATGTTATTTTTTCAAAATCATGTTTCTCAAAAACTGTGCGTGTAGGGGAAAAATTAAGGACAGATTCGGAATCAGTGCAAAGAACTCTATAAGAATCACCCAACAGTAATTGTTGAACAGATTTGGTGTTGGATAGTGTAATATACCAGAAAAATGAATTACCTATGTCTCGTTGATGTGGAGTCGTCGCAACAATTTCTCTTTTGTCTCATCTGATGTTTTTACGAAAGTCTGTTTAGAAATAGAATCCAGGCGCATAGACGCTGTTATGCGAGTGCAATGGGTGACCGTTCGATAACGTCCTTCAGGTGGCACATTCACGCCGCTATTTATGCACGGCAATGTGCTATAACATTTATCATGCGGCTGTGACTGCTCGGCTCTTCATTCAGAACTTTCATTCAACCAAGGGAATAGTTCATTCTTGGGGTGCGTTATTGCGCATTGTTACGTGGAAGAACGTATTTATCGCTTTGTATAGCGCCGAACACAATAGTGGAGTACATTCTACTTTTGAAGGACATTATTCAATGTTAATATAGATCAATTTTTAAGAAACCCATTTGTCCTCATCAATTGTACTAGGATCATATACAATCATCATAAAATAATTTACAATTGGCACAATGCGAAATATTAAATTTTCCGAAGATGCATTTACGAAGAAATTAACTGAGTGAAATTGTACAACAGTAATAGATGAGAAAAGTCGAAGAATATTGTAATGTTGTTTCACAGTTAGGCAAAAATTTAATCAACGATTGACGAATAAATTTCTACCTCAATCGTTTTTTTTAATCGCAATGAACAATGAAACTCCTACTTTAGTCGTTAATTGCGGTTAACGATTACATTCTTTTCAATTATAATCGTCAATCGGGTAATTGATTAATGATTAACTGCCGAAATTTCGAAATGAAATACGGAATCAAAACTGTATGCATACTGAAAAAAATGTAAACTGAGTTTAGGTATATTGTCATTTGGTCTATAATGCGATCTCTATGTGCCAACTTATTACAATTTATGGATAGGCCGTAATGGCGATTAACTTCAACAATTGATTAAATCAGTCTCCGATTTTTCGATGATTTCTTTGTTTAATCAACGATTGGCGATTAACTTCATCAAACGATTGAATCAATCGTCGATTTTTCAATGATTACCTTTTTTAATCGTACACATTAATCAATCAATCTGATTAAAATTTTAATGAATTAACACCAAACTCTGTGTTGTTCTTAATACGACAAAATCATTAAGGGATGAAATCAACTTTTAGATTACTCCTGCTTCTCACAGTCAACGCAGAATATTTTTATTTTGCACAAAGGTCCACAGGTTAGGTATCACTTAACAAGTTACTGTGGGTGCTCAAATGATTAGGACAGCTGTGTAAAAAATGTATTTTCTGATAAAATCATAAAATCATGATCTAACATGAGTATGCTGTACTGACTGTGAGCAGAGTCGCCCAGAGGAGGGAAGGGAGCACGAATTGAGGGGAAAAAGTTACTCTCTCTCTCTCTCTGTCAGTACTAATCACCCAGCATTTATTGTGATCCGAACAATTAATAAAAAACGACATGACCAAAAAAACACAGCTTTCCTTTCAAAGCAAGCAAAGACCCTAAGAGAAAATCGGCCCAACACGTTGCAACGTCCACGTAGCTCGAGAGTTTTAGTTCGGTGTCCGGGGAGCTAGAGGCGCTATCTCCTAGCGCGAAGCTTGTTCATTAAATCGCTCGGTTTATCCTCCCCGGATTAATCAGTTCCTGCATGGCTAAGATTCTCGAGCGGTGTAACAAGAAGTAACTTTTAAAGGTGCTGCGGACTAATGAAATATCGGAGCGAATTTCAAAGCGAGATACGGTATCGGTGGGTGCGATGCGAACAGGTTTCCTATGGCTCCGGGAACCTGTTGCATCGGCCAGCTTCTCCTATGGCGTTGGGTTAGAGTCCCGGAGTGCGAATCCCCGATTCGAGGCAAAAACACGCGATGCTCGCCGAGCATTCGGTTAATTTAACAAAACAGCATACTGGATAAAGCAGAAACGAACAACAAGTCGCCGGTGGAATTTTTCGCTGGGCGAAAACGAAGTGTGGTAGACTCTACTCTGGGCCTTAGCTACACCTAGTGAAAGTTTGTTTGCGAAATTTTTTGTTTACAGCACCTTTTAGCTACCTGACTGTTATTGCGCCTGAATGATTTTTGGAAGAGAATGATACTGTTGAGGACTAGACTGATTCAGTAGAGCCCTTTGAAATACTGCACTTGGTGCCGTCTATGCCCGAAGGACCACTCACCACTTCTATAACTGCAATGGCTGTGTGTGACTCTATTATAATGTACTGTGTGTGCACTACTCTGGTCTCTGATCGTTCTTACTGTACTATGTTATTCTGTCTTGACTTGCTAACCAAACTCTACTGACCGTCCCTTTGGGTCCGCCTCATGTGTAGGATGTTGGTGACGGACCGCTTGTGTTGTACAGATGTTCACTTACTACCTGACCCTTTGGCACTAGGACTTTACGATACGGTCTCTTGGGCCTGGGTGGCTAAATTGAATGCATAATTTTGCTTGTTATGTGTCACGTGTTGGCTGCAGACTAGTCTACTGAAGAAATGGCAACGGCTCGATGCTAAGAAAGAAATTACTGGGAAACTCCTCAACCTACCATAAAGTCATTCTTAGGGGGTACTTGTCTTATACAAATATTGACGATCTTTGGTGATAGTAGAATTGATTTGCTTTATTTATTTGATCATTCCATTCTTGCGAAAACCGAAAGCAAAACATGAAGTTTGATTTGAGTAATCCAACTCGTGGCCGATTAATGAAGTGATTGTGGCTGAATGAAGAAAAGCTAGTTGCGACTTCTCAGAAAGTCGATTTGCAACAATGAGCAACTTTGAGCACGTACTTTGAAAAGGTAGCCGCTTCTGCTGCATAAAAGTAGAAGAAGACAACGACAGGCGACGAAAAGTCGCTCGACGTTGCTTCGGTGTGGACACAGCTTTAGCTGAACAATTGGTAAACCGGCGAGCGCTGATGAAAATTATTTCGTTGGCCGGAGGATTCCGTGAGCGGTCGTCCGGTCCGAGCAGAGTCTTCCTGTCCCATCGAAATTCCACGATGGTCGGGGATTATCCACCCGCTGCGAAAACGACGACAACAGGGGTTTGTTGCCGGGCATCGGCCCGGTGGGCGGTATTTTTACCTCGGTGACTCGCGCATTTCTGCAGCTTGGCTCGTGCATTCTACGGCACATTCGTGCATCGGGCCACGCCACGCCACGCTACGCCACGCCATGCCACGCCACGATACGCTAAGCCGCCCCGGACAAATCACACACGCACGAACGCCGCGCGCACGCACGTCGTGCCAGGACCTGAATTCACGTAATTGTGATTAATGGGCCCGCTAATACGAGCCGGTCGCTTCGAATCGTGTCGGCGATGACGTCGAACGGTTTTGAAGAGATGTCGACGTGATTCCGAAATGCAATACGTGTGCATTTGAGCGTCGCTTGTGCGAATACGCTCCTCCAGCTCGATTTTAAATGACCTGGCCGACGAAGAAATATAATAATTTTTCGATACACCATGTGAGAACTTCAGAACCAAAATGTTACTTACATCGTGTAGTAAACACGGATCCCTTAACTGTTTGGGGTTAGGTGGGTAAAACTGTCCCACCTTTTGTTTAGCTTTTTATGCATAGTGGGATATATTTTAAGCCACCTCGGAAAGTTAAAGTTACTCATTCAGTTGGCAATTCTATGAATCAACGGTAAATGCGTAAATAAGTGAAAACAAAAGTGCCTCAAAGAGTTAATCTCTTACTGCTAGCTAGTTAGAAGGTGATAAGATGAAGTGGGGTAAGTACGCACTATCTTTTGTAAAGTAGGACTTTAAACTGATGTATTTTCAGTCTGGTATGTAAAAACACAACGCTCTTGGTATCAAACTCTTGCCACAGTTATTACTGATGAATTAGTATTATGTAGGATTCCAATTTTGCTTGAAAATTATCATTTTGATAGGATATTGTACAAAGTGTCAACTACTATGCATTTGTCCCGAAAATGGGGCAAGAGCGTCTCTGAGAGTTAAAAATGCTTTCAAACCTTGTTTCAAATGCTACGGGGCAGGAGCATCTTAGTGTTTTTCTCAATAAATTTTAAAAAATACAATAAAAACGGTTTATTTAATGTAAACCTACATCAATATTTGTTGTACTTACCTAAAATAACAACACAGAATATATCAATAACTTTTAAACTATTGCACGTTCAGGGTAACCTCAAAGTTGTACGTGTACCTCTCAAGTGTTCCCACTGATGTACCAACGTGACTGTTTGGCATTGGTTATTTTATCAAGGAAAACATTTTTATTCTTGGGCGACATCTATGTCGAATCATACTAACTTATACTACATTAATAAATACAAGCTAGGGAAAGAGAACTTCGTTCATATTATAATAAAAACAACCAGTTAATGAATCTCTTTGTCTCTAATTATTTAATTATGAAATTTTTCTTATTCAAATAACATCAAACATGACACAATTTGAACTATATTTAATTGTTTAATCCTAGTTGTGATCTAGTCCATCGCAGAATTTTGAAACTACAGCTATCACGACGTCGCCAAGTTAAAACTTTTGTTGTGCACGTGTCTAGTACTAGCAGAGAGAGGGCAACTTTTTCTCCTCAACTCCCTTCCCTCGTCTGGCGACTCTGTGGAAAAGCAATGCCGATCCCGATTACTTTTCACTTTATCGTATCAAGGGACACGGTCGCGCCCTCTCCCATTGCCGATCGGCGTTGTCAAGATCGCAGAAAGCCAGATGAAAGGAATCGTCTCCCACACACCTGGCAAAATTTACGTGTTTACAGACAATGGCGGAGCCGATTGACGCGCACGATAAGTGCGCACGGTGATTTGTTTCCTGACCGGTGCGCGATGCGTCGAAAGCCACGTGGTAGGCGTTTAAGTTGTTGCGGCGTGGATAGAGGATCGTTTTTAGCACGTCACTCGTCAGATAAGTTTATTTATCGCGTTAGAATTGCTGCGAATATGTTGCTAAACTTTTTAAGAACTCTATCCTGTGACTATTCGAATTCAATGTGTTCTGAATATTTATGGAAATGCATTTGACGAAATACGTGTACTTTCTGTTTTATTGATATCTGTACTTTTCTTTATTTTTGTAGTTCTCAAATATGTTTCTCAGCTTTCACTTTTATTTCTAATTTTCTGCGGAATTTAAAAGATTTACCTGTATTATAAAAATGTCTATTTTGTCATTAATCATGTCGAATCGTATCGACGAATATTTTCTCGTTTGACACGATTGCTAGTACCCTTTTCTCACGAGGGGGCAGCGCACGTCCGCAGGAATCGGCGTGGGAGTACATCCCGAGTGCAAGACGCTGTGACTTAAGCACGTCCAGCTTTCAGCGAATAAAATCGCGGGTCGAGCACGTAATCTTCCGTATTCTGCGTCCGCTCGTAGAAAGGGTGAGCCTAGTAATCGCGATTGCACTGCCGAGATAGTGGTTATTTGCAATCATAACGGGGACACTTTCCCGTCAAGTATTAAACCCCATTAGCGGAAGTGAACCATGCTTACGATTCTAATATCCGACACTAGAAGCTGAAAACCTCTAATGCCTAAATTCATGCAGGCTATGGGAAAGTTGTGGAAGTTTTCGAACGCTTTGGCTGTTTCAAATAACTAGTCTAATAAGGACGTTAATAAATGAGTTCAACTAGTTGCGAACGTAGCGAGATAAAGAGACACAGGAAGCAATATTTAACGTTGAAACAGTTCAAGATATCCGTACCAACGTGAACGCTGATACCAATTAGTGTGGACTACTACACAAATTCCCACTTTTATGGGAAATACTTTTATGGGATATATTATTTACTTCATGACTCCCACTACCAGTGTATCAGTTCCCCCACTTCCCAACCTCCTGCTACACTCTATAGGAGTTTGGTGAGGAGGACCCAGGAGTGGGGAGAGGAGTCACGTGACTGCTTTGAATGCGTGGGGGAACAGCGTGAAGGGGAAGAGGTCACAAGTCTTAAACGGCCCCTGGACGATTAATATTATCGTCAATATATTGCACAATAATTGATATTGTACAATAATATTGATCGTCTGTAAATCAAATTAAAAGATTGCGCAATATATTGAGACAATCGAAAAGAGTTTGATTTTTATTGTACAATCCCGTAAATATTGCTTTGTCTGTGAGTAATATTGCGCAATATTGGCTCAGTTCTATCTTCACAGTCGCAAAGTGAACATTGAATTTTCAAGTATGGCTACGAAGGAAAAAGAGGAAGGAAGAAAATTCATTTTAGAATACTTTAGAATGCTTTATGGAATATCAAGAGTAAAGAGTATAGCAACAGGATAAAAAAAAATGAACAATACGGACATCTGCTTTGGAAATATAAAGGAAAGTATCCAGATGCTGATAAGTCGCAGTTAGTTAAAAAATTTAATTCATTGCGCACTGACTTCAGAGAGGAATTGAAGCGGATCAAGGATTCCGAAGAAAGCGATGCTGGAACAGACGACTTAATAGAACCAACATTATGGTATTTTGCGGAAATGAAGTTTCTTATAGGTCAGGAAGAACCAAATATTATATGTTAACTGCAGTGTCATCAGTCGTGCACTAACTTATTGGGCAATAATATTGTCTCGTGTGGGTGAGCCCCAGCAACATTATTGTGCAATATATTGTGCCATATATTGTGCCATATATTGACGATAATATTGATCGTCTAGGGGCCGCTTTAATCTGGTAACTCCGAGTCTGCACATTTATGCATAATTTAAATGTGCATTATCGCACATTTTCACGGCGAGTCAAGCTGATCAATGTTTTGACGAAATCACTGATACGAAATACACGTAACAGGGAAGTCAACGCGAGGAGGTGAGTTTCCGATGATGAAGTACGTCGATGTTCACGGTTACGGAGCAGGTTAGAGTCATGTACCTGGCATCGGCGCTCTGATTTGTTAGGAGCGATACCGGGGTCGGCAGCGAGACTTAATGGGTTATCATTTATCGCGTTCCATATTCCGCGTTGCCTAGCCGTCGACTGATCGTCACTAATTTATTGAAGCCTGAGTGATGGAGCACCTGTGTGCTCGAGTTAAACGTGTCTTCAAGCGTTCTCCGAGCCCCATCGTTCGCTAATAAATAAGGGTGAACAACGTCCCAGCACGCCTTTCAGATCTCTTATCTTCCGACGAGGTTTCGCTTATCTGGAAGAAAACTGTGCAATCTGCAAACATGTCAATGACGTTTTGCATCTCGCCAGATGAGGGGAGGAAGCACGAATTGAGGGGTTACCATCTCTCTTACCATCAACAGAGGCGACACGTGACCCGGCCGTGGCGGAAGCGTGGGGGCGGGTAGAGTGCGGAGACAAGTCTTAACCTGACAACTCTGTACGGCCTAAGTTGTCTCAGTTTTATAGGTTTCCACCGAATGGATGAGCGACAAGGTGCAAGAGCCGCGAAGCGCCCGTTAATTTACGATCATTTTGCGACTTGCGTAGGCAGCTATGAATAATTTAGCACGGGAAAAAGCTGGCATGTGGACACACTTGCTTACAGGACGAGCACTTGCAAATGATAATGCACACCGCGTTAACTCACCTACTCTGATGTACTCGGCTGATTAAGCCTGAAATAATTTCCGGAGATTGCTGGATAACGGATTAATGATTTATCATCATTTCGAGCGGACATTACCGATTGCTGTCCATTCGCCGAGGTAACAGAACGCCGTAAATCAGTTAACGTTACTTTAGACCAGTTTACGACCGCCAGCGGACCGCCGCTCCGCATCTGCTACATTTCATTCATCTCTATTAAACTGCCTGTGTAATGAGAGCTCATTGAAATTACTCTATCGAGTCGTGTGGTGAACTCTCGGAAAAATTGTTGACTCGGAAAAACCGTCTTGAATAATAGTGTCTCGGAGATTAGTTTCCAGTTGTACGGGACCGTTTCGCGCAGAAATTGCGCACAGAGTTCGTAGGCCAATGATTGAACAGATGGCGAATAAAACATAGTAATAAATGTGTTTTCAAGTATCCATGCTATGACTCATACCTACTGCTGAATATGCAGTGGCTGATCAATTATTTACCGAGTTAGCTGTTCATGCGATGTTGCTGGGGAAATATTATTGCTGTTTGTTGCTGGGAATGTGATGTATGCAATAATAATCATTCGATCTCGCCAGTTTTTGCTTGTACTTCTTTTTGCAACTCGCAAGGACAAGGGTTGAATTAAATTTTAAATTAAGTTAGATATAGCCCATGCTTTTTATTACTGCTTCAACAGGTTGTTAGCATTCGACGATTTATTATTAACATGCTTCCCAGTGTTTCATTGCTTGCAACTCGGTTCCTAGAAGCATAACTTTTCCACCTGATCGTTCCACGAAAATTTATTGCGAGCAATAAGGAGCGTAAATTATTCTAATGGAGAGTCGTTTGTGCAATTATACTTACCTTTCGAAAGTGAGCATAAAATCTCTGCCATTTAAGTTGCACGTCTGCGCAACCTTGGCGCAATCTCTTGTCAGTTCCATTCATGTTTCCAGCGCACCGTGAATTAACCAGATCGAGCGGTATCAATGATGCGAAAGTTCAAATGGTGTCTCGGTGAGGAGCGAATCTTGTTTCGCAGGGAATGCGAGGCAGGCTAGTTAGGAGAAGTAGTCTGCGAAACTTTTCTCTCTCCATATCGCGTGTCTGTTCCGGGAACGCATACCAATTGCAATGGCAGGCGACATCCTCGCGGCTTCCACGGTCGAAAACTCGATTACACTCGGCGCCGTTTTGTTTCAGCGCAAACTCTTAACACCAGAATTTAGTTCCCCGCATTTAATATTTCAGTCGTTTAATCTAGTGTTTCCAGTCGACTGATCGAGTCGAGCAAAATCGACCGGTCGGTCTAGTTCGATACATTTTTTCTCGCTTCATAATATCGAGATATTTAGCAAAGATCTTGAAATTAATAAATACACTACTGTGCAAAAGAAAGAAGCACCCAGTATAATTATATGATATAATGACAAACAATATCTTTATGTAGAAATTGTATTGTACAATGATTGATTTATTGCATTTAAAGTATTAGATAATCCGCAATAACACATATTCTCAGAACTATTCAATTAAACAGCGGAATCCTTTTTCAAAACTTATTGTGTTCTTATTTGATTTTTTAGGCTTTTCTATTGTTCGGTCTCAAGCAGACCGAACGTGAGATTTATGTGTTTATTTGGGCACAGTCCGCTGCAATCTCGAGACACTCGACGCGACGCGGCGGTCCCAGAGTTTGGGTGTCACCGGACACCACTTCGGGATCGCCTCGTGAGCGAAACCGATTGACAGGGCAATCTTGCTATACAAACAGTTTAGTTTTCCGTATCGTCTTCACATATCTTTCGCACCTTTCATACCTTTTGCAATTAATTACAGAACCTAAACATAGTTTTACCAACGCGCCCTTACTCCTACGACCAAAACGCACCACCCACTCACCAATCAGAAATCATTTTGTCATCTCCACATATTTTCAGGATAGCCAATAAGGAAACATTCAGAGCTTAGCTTATACATGACGCGACACCGAAATTTAGATCACGACAAACACTCGAACGAAACACAACTTGTACCTCGAAACCTCAACGTTTTGTACCTTGTTAAGTTTTTAAAATATAGATTAAAGTGTGTTTAATTCCTGAGACTCAACTTCATTTCAAATACTCGGTGTTACACATATAACACCGTCGAAGCCCCGAACTATCGTCGCGAGCAAGCGGAACGGGATTTACGACCCGCGAAATTCGGTATACGAGTTTGCGGTATTTCGGACGCTTCATCTATTAAATAGAAAAGCCGGGTGTTTCTTTCTTTTGCACAGTAGTGTATCCTCGAAACAGCATTGAATTTCATAGTTGTTTCAGCTCGTACAAATTGGGGGGAATATTATCTTAGGAATATTGAATTTGAACAGTAAATAATTATCCGCGATGAATATATAATTTCACTAAAAAAAGCATCAACGATTAATTCTATATTTATTGGTAATTGCTTCTTACGTAGTTCCTGTTGTCTAATTAATTTTGTGATTATAAAGACAAAGAGATTTATGTGAATGTACAAGTGTGGATAGCTTAGGACCCTGGAATTTTTTTAGCAGATAAATCACGATTAGCAAAGTGGATCCTCCACTTGTTGAGGGTAGCTATCTCGAGAACAGTGGATTCGTTCACGAGGAAGGGTCGTCCGTACTGTTGCAAAACTGGCGGAGGCAAATCTGTGTAAATCGGGGGGTATCGTATCGGTGTTCTGATACGCGCACACGTTGCAACCGATTACGTAATCCACGAGGTCACGACTTGCACTACCTACCTCCATTAATGCACACACTGCGCCAGATCTACGTGTAGCAACGTGGAGCAACTGGTTCTCGTGTCGTTCAACTGGATCAACGGAACACTGTTGGTTTAGAAATTATTTTGCCGGAACATTCGCTGCAAAAGTATATATTCAATAAGTCGAATTTTTTTCAAAATCTTCTTCACGTCACCTAGTAAACCAATGCTTCCAATTGCTAAAAATAGACCAGGTTGTGTTAGTCCGATTTGAAGAAAGTTCTACTATTTCATCATGAGCCATTGTGTGTACACGGTCTGCCCAAGGTCTGGCGCGACTAGTACCGCAAAAAGTGAGAATAGAATTATTTGATGCTTTTCTTTTGTATTCAAAGTATGCTCCTTCTGAATCAATACAACGCTGGAAGCTGTTTAAAAATTTTTGGACGCTGTTATTATTGTTGAAAAACTTTATTTCCTTTAAATAAGATGTCTTTATTTATTCAATGTTAATAAAGTTACAAAAATGGATTGAATAGTGATCCTAATGTGAATGGAAAAAAGACAGACTGTATTGAAATAAGACAAAGCTAATGTTGTAGTGTAAAAGATACTGTGATGTATTCTGTTCTGTATTGGGACGACGACTGAGCTGGTTCGTCTCCGGAAAAACCTTCAGTCCCTTTTCCAAGTGGGGGTGTTGTAAACCACTTGAGCCAGGCAACGAAATCTGTGCTCCTTCGGTCGAAGTCGCACCATAGCCTGTTTCTGTATAATATTATCGTTGGATTCCAACAATTATAGTTCTTTTTCGGAATCGCCTGTAAAACCGCGGTCGAAGCTCTTTGTATGTCCTGAATATTGTCGTAACGGTTTCCTTTCATTGCCGATTTTAGTTTTGGGAATAGTCAAAAATCGCACGGAGCTAAATCGGGCGAATACGGGGGATGTTCGAGCACTGTGATACCTTTTCTGGCAAAAAAATCGCGTACAATCTTGGATTTGTGCGATGGTGCATTATCGTGCAGAGGGGACCAAGACCCTTGCTCTTGGTATTGAGGCCGAACTCGAAGAATGCTGTTGCATAGGCGATTTAGAACACCGTAATAATAATATTCAGCGTGAATCCGGTTGAAGTGTAAAAGATGGTTGGGTTTTGCATGTTTCCAAGGGTACGACTAGTTTCTTTGCCGTCATGAAATCGAGCATACCATTTGAAAACGTTGGCACGATCCATACAATCACTACCGTACACGCTTTTCATTATTCCGTACGTTTCGCTTGCTGTTTTACCTAACTTAAAGCAAAATTTACTTTGCTCCATATTGCTTTTTCGACGAGCGCTAAGAAAGCTTGTCACATACAATCTCAAAAACTAATGACGTAGAGGTGTTAGCGCCTTGAAATGGCGCGTGGTCATTGTTGAAATGTCAAACTTCATAATGCATTTAGCTATAACGAGATGGCGTTACAGAAAAAAAATTTACAGGCTCAGTCGCACCAGAGTCTGGACAGACCGTGTATGCACCAACAAGTTCGCAACTCTTATCACAGAAAAGCTAAGCGACGGTTTACCTGACCATCGATCCACTATTTGCTGTGGCAGAAGCCGCGATAAACCCAGCAATATGCACTTCATCGTCCCCCCGTAAAATCGTACTAAACATCAAAGTCGATTTAGCGTTGCTCATAATTCATTGAATGGTTCGTTGTTGCGTCCGGGTGATCCGACAACGATGTAACTGATATCGATGCATATAAAGTCGAGGGACGACGGCGAAGTCGTCTAGCTCTGAGAATAGCTCGCTCTCGGCACGCCCGCATCGCTTCTGATTTATGCGTGGGCGGTTCGAGTCGAGTTCGCGATGTATCGCGCTGCTCGCCGTAGCGAGAAATCGTCGCCCACGCTGATTGAGAGTACATCCTTCTTTGTCGAAGTTCATCCTCGACGAGGGCATAGGAAACACCGGCCGCTGCCCCAACGCCAGAAAGAGAAGAAAATATATTTCTTCGTATTACCGAGACGGCGTCTCGAGGGAACTCGAGGCAGCGTACACTCTCGCGGCATTGACACCGTCGCGTCGTTGCCTCGGCTACATCGCACACGAGATTGAATTCGGGATTTCAATTAGCTACAGCCCACTAAGTACTTGGAAAAGCCAGAACATCCTCTAAGATCGAAGGTCAACGAGTAGACTGCCGGAGGCTTTTGCGGCTCCGAAGTCTTCGGAAAGTAAAATATCAACTTCGGAAGAATTTTACAAGTTCTGGGTTAGGTTAGGTTCACTAAAATTATTAGTTATTTAGTTATTCTTTCACAATGGTAGGAACTACCTTCCCCTTCTACTGCGCTATTCCTCCACGCTTCCGCCACGGCCTGGTCACGTGACTAATCCGGTACTGGCAGAGAGAGGGTAACTCTTTCCTCTCAATTTATGCTCCCTCACCTGGTGACCTGCATGTATGTCCCGGGTTGCCCACGGAGCCTTAAGAGGGCAGACTCTAGGAGATAATGTAAAGATGGTGTTTTTCAGTAGTCAAAAGCGCTAGATTAGAGATCAATCCGGGCCGCAATTGCCCTCAAAAGTCCTATTTTTACGTTCGCGAGGCGTAATTTGCATTATTCGACACCATGTAGATGTCGCAGCTTTATGAAAATACACAGTATGTCGGAAAAATAACGGAACTTCGTTAATTTAAAGGAAACTATTAAAGCCATTTATTCAAATAATATATAATCTGAAAGCTATACATTTCTTCTACAAGACGAGACCACTATCACTGCAATCGATCAACGGATTGTCAAGTTATAGCGCATAAAGTGATAGTATCTTTAGTCTCCTCGTCATAAAAACACGATGGAACAAAGAGCAAATATTAAATTTTGTTTCAAGCTCGGTAAAACTACGGAAACATTTGAATTGATGAAAAAAGTTTGTGGTGATGATTGTTTATTCCGTACACGTGTGTTCGAATGGTATAAGCGATTCCAGGACGGTCGTGATATGTACTTTGGAAGACGACCCAAAGCCAGGCCGGCGAAAAAAGAAAAATCGCGACGAGTTGGTGGAAAAAGTGCGCGAAATGATCGGGAGTTCGTTCCACAGGGTCAAAATGTCAATGGTGAATATTATCTGGGTGTTATGGAGCGTTTGTGGAAGGGAATCGTTTGTTGCACGATAATGCACCGTCTCACAGGACCATCGCTGTTCGTGAATTTTTGACGAAGAAACAAATCTGTGTGCTCCAACATCTTCCTATTCATCTAATTTATCACCGTGCGACTATTTTCTGTTCGCAAAACTCAAACTGGCCATGGAAGGAACGTTTTATGACAATGTTATACAAGTCCAAAGAGCCGTGACAAGGGTCATTGAGGCGATTAGGCAAAATGAAATTAAAAAATCTGTGCTGGCATTGCTGGAACGTGCCCAGCGGTGTATTGATGCGGAATGGGTGTATTTTGAATAAAGAGGAATAATTTCGGCAAAATAACTAACTGTTTTTTTTTTCAATTTAAAAAGTTCCGTTATTTTTCCGACATACTGTGTAGCTACATACGCAGCTTTATGTTTCCGAATAATGCACATTACGCTGCCGAATAATGTAAATTACGTCTCGTAAACGTAAAAATAGATTGATCTTTTATCTAGCGCTTTTGACTACTGAAAAACCCCAGCTTTGCATTATCGAGAAATGAGAACGCCAATCCCGCACCCTTGCAATCCTGGAAAAACGAATCTACTCTCTTAACCCTTTCGCTGCTGAGTTAGGGACGATGAACAGAACCCAGAACCTAATTAAAAAATAAAAAACGTGAATTTACGGGAGTAGCAGCGAAAGAGTTAAGGAATTCTCAACTGTTGGACCATTAGAAAATGGCTGATATACAAAAGTGTTAGACATTACAAAATGAATTACATTACAAAGTTTCTCCAAGCGTACCGTTCACTTGCGTTCATCCGGACAATCGGATGAACAGAAATCAATGAATCTTCCCGTACGTTCGCTGTCAATGGAGACGCAAGGTCCACAGAAACGTCGGTGCCGCTGCAACATAACTGCACGCAATTCCGACAAGAGGCGTGATGGCATGCACCCGCACGCAGCCGATTCGAATCTCCGATTGTGCACCGTACGTTCATTATCGCGTTATCGCCGCGGCATAGTGCAACTCCGTTGCGTTTCGACGCCGTGCAATCAACCGCGCCGCGATGATAATCGGCCGGCTAGTCATTAATGAGTCGTTGAGCTGCGCGGATCGGTCGGTCGACCGCGAGATGGATCGGCTCCGGATAGATCTGACACGCACTCATTTTTCTTGTATTCCTTTCGAATCTCACTTCCTCGTTGTCAATGATCGTGAATAAAATTAAACTATCATTAGTGGAAATTAAAGCTACGTTTGCTGGAGCGCTATTAGGCAATTCAAAGTGCAATCCGTAGGTGCTGAACAGCTGTACCTTGATCGACCGTGGTTCTACATTTGATAATGTTATGCATAAATCTTGAAAATTTGTCGATTTGAAGCATGAAATTGTAAACCTCAATGATTTATTATTTACAGTTAAAATACATGAACTCGATATATAAATAATTATAAATGAATTAAATAAGCATTAGGAGTGTTAGGCAATAAATATAATAAATCACTGTAGTATTAGATCTTGATTTCCTACGGTAAA
Organism: Lasioglossum marginatum; assembly: GCA_028455795.1. Classification (NCBI taxonomy): domain Eukaryota; kingdom Metazoa; phylum Arthropoda; class Insecta; order Hymenoptera; family Halictidae; genus Lasioglossum; species Lasioglossum marginatum. Next base: position 6,021,591 of record CM052242.1, read on the forward strand.
TCATGCTTACCAATATTCTTTTCCAATTTCGATTTATCGCTGCGGAGAAGTGCAAGCTGCAATGATGAATTGCATTTCATAGATTTAATATTAATTTCGTATATGTTGGATCGAATGCAATTTTCCGAGTCATCGTTCACGAGTTTCTATGTTATCGGAAGATTATTTTGTACTGTTATAAGTAGACAGCGGATGTTTACGCAAAATAAAAATTTTTACCTGAATTACGATCTGAAGAAGGAATCAAAATTTTACTGTTCCAAATTACACCTGCTCATTTTTGTCCTAAATGCATCAAGTCTAATTATAATATTTTTATTCTTAATATTTAATTATAAGAATATTTAATCTTGTGGAGCGATTTTGTAGAAACAGGAGTACATACATGCGAGGTACGATACGGAAATAGAAAGTGAAGTGGACGTGACGCGCTCCTTTTAATGGTCTTACGATTCACTGATGACGCAAGACCGCTAATTCGCTCTTTGCTTCTGCGACAATTTGCACGGGGTTTCCATTATTAGCGCGGGCGCGCGCGAATTAATTTCGCGGACGAGCAGGAAGGAAGGCGTAATTCACCAGTGGCTTTCTACTGGCGTTGCAATTTACTCCGAAATTGAAACAATTAAAACCATTTTTTCCAGCAAGTGATGCAGATTACTGTGCGAGTGTTTGCTCAGGCGGTTCGGTTTCCCTCCAGAAAAGGAAATGCCTGACTGGTTACGACACCCTAATGACTGAACCGCCACTGGATTTTACCGAGACTTATTTACGGAACAATTCATTTCCGCGCATTGTCAAAATCGCCATTATTTCCTTCCACGTCGCGAACCGTTTCCTCCTTTCTTCTATACATATGCTTGAATCATACGTTTTACGAAAATTTCCCTGCAGTGGATCACTTTTCAAACTTTCTAGAGGCACTGTGCTCCATAAATCAGAGCAACTTCTTCCTTGCTGTCGCTATTATTAATATATTATACACAGTATGTCGGAAAAATAACGGAACTTTTTAAATAAAAAAATACAATTAGTTATTTTGCCGAAATTATTCCTCTTTATTCAAAATACACCCCTTCCGCATCAATACACCGCTAGGCACGTTCAAGCAGTGCTAGCATAGATTTTTTAATTTCATTTTGCGGAATCGTCTCAATGGCCCTCGACACGGCTCTTTGGACTTGTATAACATTGTCATAAAACGTTCCTTTCATGACCAGTTTGAGTTTTGCGAACAGAAAATAGTCGCACGGTGATAAATCAGACGAATAGGAGGATGTTGGAGCACACAGATTTGTTTCTTCGTCAAAAATTCACGAACAGCGGATGGTCCTGTGAGACGGTGCATTGTCGTGCAACAAAAACCACTTCCCGGCGCTCGATATTCGGGCCTCACTCGATTCCCTTCCACAAACGCTCCATAACACCCAGATAATATTCACCATTGGCATTTTGACCCTGTGGAACGAACTCCCGATCATTTCACGCACTTTTTCCACCAACTCATCGCGATTTTTATTTTTTGGCCGACCTGGCTTTGGGTCGTCTTCCAACGTATCACGACCGTCCTGGAATCGCTTATACCATTCGAACACACGTGTACGGAATAAGCAATCATTACCATAAACTTTTTTCATCAATTCAAATGTTTCTGCAAAAGTTTTACCGAGCTTGAAACAAAATTTAATATTTGCTCTTTGTTCTATCGTGTTTTTGTGACGAGGAGACTAAAGGTACTATCTCTTTATGCGCTATAACTTGACAATCCGTTGATCGATTGCAGTGATAGTGGTCTCGTCTTGTAAAAGAAATGTACAGCTTTCAGATTATATATTATTTGAAGAGATGGCGTTAGTAGTTTCCTTTAAATTAAAGAAGTTCCATTATTTTCTCGACATACTGTGTATATGATAAATAGACTGCGGATCTTCATGCATTTGTGGCTTATAAAAATGTTCAAAAAATGCTGGAGTATTAAATTCAACAAAATTTAGTAGTATTTTTATTTATTTTTGATCTACAAATGCTATTACGAATGGAAATAGAATTCTATTTGGTACCACTTCCTTAAAATTGCTCCACAAAAATTGGAAAATGCAGTCTAACATTCGCAGTCTAATGATAAATAAGGTAATTTGCAGTCCGTTCAGTCACAATACTAGCCGTATTAAAACAATTGGAAAATTATTACTAGGCTACTCGTTCACATTTTCGTCATTTCATGAAAAGAAGACGACATGTTTTATCGACGACTATGTACAGAACAGTTGGATTTTTTCAGGAAGAGTTTGTTTAGCAGTTTATTGTTCAGTGGAGAGACTCCGTGCCACCGCTTTGCTACCAATCAGTCCGATCCAAGTCGTAGACGGAAATCCTGAGGAATCACACTAAAGCCGGTCGTCCTACATAGAAATTACCACGATAGCCCGTGTCAAGGCGTGCGTGTGCAAGTGTACACGCAACTGCGTCAACGACAGTAAAACGGAGTCGCGAACCGACAGAGGAAACGGAGGATTTGTCACGAAGGCAGTTTGGTTTAACTGATCTCATCCGTCTTGTCGCGGACGTTGCTACGTTCTGGCAGCTGTCTTCGTTCGTTGTCTCGACGACAACGTTGCCCGGCTTTCATTGTGTGCGACAGCTTGATTCACCCCTCAGCCCCGTCTTTTTAAAAGTGAATTGAATCGTCTCGTCGATTCGAATGGGCCTCAGACTTTTAATATTCGACTACCATACTTAGTCTGTTGCACTTGAAGAAACACTCGCGGTTTCAAGGTTACACTAACTGTATAGTTAGTAAGACAGAAATGCACAGTATCGACGAGTCCTTTGAAGAGTAAAACAATTTTTTGAGATATTTAAACATTTATTCGATTATTAGACAAGTAACGTCCATACGTTTTGTTTATGGTTAGTCTACCATGGATTATTGATTATTAACACTAGAACGCAGTTGGCATACATTGCCTTATAATAATGACAAGATTGCATTTATTTAGATTTCGTACAAGTTTTATTTAAATATGTACTTCAATAGAGAAGTTCACTAAAAAAATTTCTCAGGAAAACATATTTATACTTTTAATATTTCTAAACGAAAAAATCACGAGCATGTCATTTTGACTTATCCGATAGTTCTAGTGTTAATGACAACCACTAGCAGTGCCGATTAGAAGGTTACCTTTTGTTATAGTGTGGATCTTGAATAAATCAATTAAATTAAATTATTGTACACGAAAGGAATTTGAAAAAGGTAACTGTTTTGGTAGTTTGAGTGTCTAGTATTAATTGTTATTGTAGAGTTGGCACCAATGAATCAATTATGACAATTTCAGACACCTCGAATATTTTTAATGACTGTAAAACAGGAATTCACTTAGAATGTACTTACCTTCGGTCCTGTAGGAACATCGAAGCATAACTCTCGTTCTGAAGTATGTATTCAATATGCGTGAAACTCGGTGAACTCACGCGTGTCATAAGTGTCACGGTTCGCCATTGCGTGTGGACGTGTCCAAGTCAAGAAATGTGTGCCATTAAGATGACATTTACAAACGTTAGAACCACTTTCTGCGTCCCACGCGTCACCATCAAAGAGTCCTGATTGTTACGTCACGTGCTTTATTCTATTAACATCCTTTTTTTTTGTGCGTGCTGATATTAATTGCGGAGCATCACGCAGATCGATATATCCTTGTCTCTCATTCATCGTTGCGACACATACCATAACTTGCTTAATAATCACCGTGTAATTAGCGGAGAAATAATCAACGAAAGTAATCTTCGCGTCGCGTACCATTTGCATATTAGAGCAACTACATCATTTAATACGAAATTTGCATAAGGATCCGCAGGCTAACTATATCTACTTTATTTGAGCAGAATTTTATAAATCGACTCACACCTTTAACAAATAATTGCTGCAGTTCCCATACCGATGTGTAAAAGTTAAAGGATGCATTTTGAACGTGTATATATGCATCTTTAAAATTTCGTAAAAATATGTTATTTATCGCAAAGAAATTTCTAAAATATATATCTGCAATAGATTGAGAAATGATGAAATATAGGAGTTTTGAAGCATGCATTTTACAGGATGATCCTCCAAGCTTGATTGAATCAGCATTTCTACAACGATTACAGAGATGTTTCCAAACGCGCTAATACGTCTCGTGCAATCCATATTGTTGAATTACGATCGCGAAGTTCAAGATCGTTATTTATTCGATTTATTCTGTTTCGAGCTGAATCATTAAATCTGCCTGAACGGAGGAGGATATTACAGGAAGGACGACGAGCGTCTTTGCATCATGCAGAGCTCTGAAACGAAAGGTCACGTAGGATAACGCGAATCCGCGAGGCCTCCGCGTTCTGTGATAAAACATAAGTACATACACCGGAGAGCTGGTCTTGTTGGTTTCCTCTCCATCTATGTTAAACAGTTATTTGCTACGTTGTTATGGTCGTGACGGTATGTGTGTATCTCTGCATTAGTTGCTCGGTGTACTTTACGCTGCGCAGGGCACGTTAATCGAACTTTAAGTACACGCTAGGCCGAGTGTGTGATTGAGCACGAATGTTGTTTGAGAATCGACATTAATGATTCCAACGAAAACGAATACATTAACGGTGAGATATACAAATGTATGCGGAATCGAGCCTCGAGAGGTTCCCTCTCGCTGCAGTAAATACATACAAAGTTCTGAAATACATTAATTAGAATTATGTAATGGCGACGACTCACCGCGCCGGCTTTTAGTTTCACCAATTAATTCATGCAATTATCGAAAAACCTTTCTTTGGACAGAACTTTAGACGCCAGTTTAAAATAGTTTAACGTTACGGATAAAACTGTGTTTCATCCGTCATAATTACCAGATAGTGGTCTCTTATGAAATGGCGAACACAACATTTAACTCTTCGGGGACAACGATCGTCAGTTTGCTTCTGTATGGAACTGGATTAAGACTTGTATCCCACTCTAACTTCCCCTTCTACGACGTTATTCTCCCACGTTTCCGCCACGGCCTGGTCACGTGACTAATTTGGTACCGGCAGAGAGAGGGTAACTTTCCCCCTCAATTCGTACTCCCGTCCCTCATCTGGCGACTCTACTCATAGTCAGTACAGTATAGATTGAAATTTTTTACAATATTTTAAATGAATAATGGTCAAATAGAGATTTCGATACAAAAAATTAAAATTATTTTCGACCCTATGATTTCACCAGAAGATTTCCTTTCTTGCATGTCATCCAGCCAATTTCTCCACGAACGCACAAAAGAATCTGCAGTCCAGTGTTACAACTTGAAAGTTCATCTGCGAAACAGCATTGCGTATCTGAGAGACCTTTAGAGTCGCGCGCATAAACCACCACGTAACAGGCCGGCTGATAACGTAGAAGATGAGATAGCGAGTAGAGATGAAAACAAATGTGGTTATTGTGTAGAGGCGGCGGAAAGCATCGGCTCTCTTGGTCGAGGTTTGTTTTATTAGTAAAAGGTCTTCTGTTTTATGCAAGTGACGCACGTGTGCGGTCGCGTTCCTCGGCTCGTGTGAAATTATTCAGACGCCGGTTCCGGCAAATGGTTCGAGCAGGATGTGCACGGGTGGTTTCGCCCGGACCCGTTCTCTAGTTCGGTCGCGTTTACACCCGAAGCGGGTAAGGGTCTCCGATATTTTCGCTCCCTTAAAGGTGCCTCCTTTTTCCGTTCCTCGGTCTATCCTTATCTCGCCGTATTCTTCACGGGGGGATACACGAAAGTTCACTTTGCACGGCGTGTCAAAGGTTCCCCCCGGGGATCCGCCGCGCCGTAACCCGCGTTCACCGTTCTCCAACTGGGCTTTAATTGCTAACACGATAAACGGACGTCAGGTTGCGCCTCCTCCTCTTTTTCAACTAAAGAGCCTAGCGAGCGGATATTCTACGTTTTCGACAACCGACTATCTTGTCCGGCGAAAGGAGATATTACTTTCCTTTCCTCGCGGGTCTCCCTTTCGTTGTGATTCTCAAAGTTTCGAGAAAAGGTGGTTCGAAGGCGGACACTTTCAGAACGAATGTATACTGAGTGATGATTACCTGACTAAAACCGCCACTGCTGGCCAAATGACTAGTACAGGGTACAAAATTAATTTCAAGGTCGAAAGGTCAACCATTTCTTTTATTACGCCCTATCCTACTCATCAAAAGGATAAAAAGTCTTGAAAAAATCATGGGTCAAAGTTCAACCGTTCTCTTAAAAAATTATAATAAAATTTGTATCAAACTGACTTTCTTTATATTACATGTTCGATATACTTCACGCAAAGAAACAATTTCCAAGGGTTTAATAAGAGCTTAATATAAACTCCAACTGACCGAGGAGTGAAAATATAATATAAATAAAATCAGTTTGATATTGTTGACAACTTCATCATAATTTTTTAAGAGCACGATCGAGATGTAGTAAAACAAATTGTTGACCTTGAAATTGAAGGTAAATACATACCTTATGACCCGTTGATCGTGAGATATTGGTCATTTATTATTAGGCTGCGGATGTTCATGCAATTTTTAATGTTTGTAGATGAATTTTAATGATTTTGTTGATACGAAATTAATAACAAAAGCACCAAATTGAATTTCGTATTCTAATATTTCTTGAAACGAAATGTTCGTACTCCATAAACGCATGAAGATCCGCTACTTATTATGTATTCTGTAAAAATCGACTTTCATCAATTTCCATGAGGATCGTTCTCCACCTTATGCATACATAACTGATTGCGTTTCTTTGATTGTTTCAGGTTTTGTCTCGTGTTCGCCGAGCCCCTGCAAAAACGGAGGAGTGTGCGTGTCATCGCCGCGCAGCGAGTCGCATTGCAAGTGAGTGCATATATTTCACCATTTCAATTATTATAATAGCGCGTTGTCATAGCCCAGCCCTATGCGACCTCAAGCGTCGTTTGACGCGCGTGTCAAATGATCGTGCGCGAAACCGTTGAGTTCGCCGTCTTGACGATTGGCGAGTGTCTCGAACGAATAGAAAGAGAAAGAACGTGCAAAAGGGGGAACTAAAGATAACGCGCACTCGAGGGCGCACCAGGGAGTAACGGGGGTGGGAAGGGAGGAAGAAAGAGAAAGAGAGGGCAAGAGAACCGGACGTCTCGTTGCGTCCCACGCGGAAAAGACGAGAAACAGAGGAAACACCAGGAAAAGGGACGTCGTCGTGAAGAATGGGAGGCAGGAAGATAGATGCATTTAAAAATACTTTAATCGAGATTAATCTACCTTTTATCTTGTCTCATCTTCTTTTGCTCGAGCTAGACACCTTCTGAAAAATTAATCATAATTAGACAGCGGATTTTACGCATTTATCACAAAAGTGAGTAGGTGTAATGTAAAACAGTAAAGATCCTAAACTGTTTAGTTATAACACATTTTTATTTTGTTTTCACCACTATTTATTGCAAGTAGATGACAAATTAGGGGTAATACAGTTCTATTTTATTTTCACTACCATTTTGCTACAAGAAATAATCGTACGGTTGAAGAAAGACTTCAAATGACCTCGGAAATCAACCCCTTGAAGATTTTCCGACATTTTTATTTCCGACATATTAACTTGCCGTGTTGTTGTTGTATGCGTCAAATCTTGTAATCGAATTTTAAACCACTTCGTGCCACTTCATAGGACTTCGTCCCATACTCGTGAGTTCAAAAATGAAAGTAAACAAAAAACAAACAAACAAACTACTGACGGACGAAAAACAACGACTGAAACTGCTACGCAACGGAAAAGACGACTGGAAAAGGCAAGACAAAAAAACGGGATAATAAATTATCTAATCATGACACAATATTTTCTCTTTTACAAAAGATCTTGGTTGAAGTGGTAATTAAAATCGATTACAAGATATGTAAAAACTAAAAAGAAAATAAAATATATAAAAAAAAACTTTTTGGAAACCACGCTTATATTAAAATGCACTAAAAAGGAGAAAATAATTTTTTTCCCGGTTCTCCATAAAATACCGAATCCAGTTATATATTTTAAGCAATTAGTTCAAAATTTCTACTGTTATAAAATTAGTGTCGGAATAGATAGAAAAATTTAATATATAAATTCAAATAAAATCATGACATTAGTGACTATAAATAAAAGCGTGGAGTGCTAAACTATATTGACGTAATCTTCGTGGGCGTTCCACGCTTTTATTTATAGTCACTAATGTCAGGATTTTATTTAAATTTATATTACATTTTTCTATCTATTCCGACACCAATTTTATAACAGAAGAAATGTTGAACTAATTGCTTAAAATATTGGGAAAAAATATTATTAATATATAACTGGATTCGGTATTTTATGGAGAACCAGGAAAAAAATTATTTTCTGCATTTTAATATAAGCGTGGTTTTTAAAAAGTTTCTTTTTTATCTATTTTATTGGGGTACACCGTGTATATTTTAGTAAAATCGGCGACGTGAGAAACAATTAAAGGCAAAAGTAGGTTCCACGCGGGACGATTTAGCAATCATCGATTTTTTCCGGAAGGGAAATCAGTGTGTCCCCGGTCGCGATTGACCGCACGATTCGATCGCGCGAAATGACGCTCGGACTCGCATCGATAGAACATAATCCCAACAGAATGGCGTGGGATGGTATAGAATGAGATGGAACGCGATGGGCCGGGATCCGGTAATAGCTGTAATAGTTGCCAGTCGTGACCCAGCAACGCATCTAAATTACCTTTATCTCGAACCCTCGTGGGTTTCACTTTTGTATCAGTCAGCTCGACACCTCCGTTGATCCGTTGTTGACCCTCTTATTACACTGCCCACGGATATGCAAATGGTAGCAGTTGCGGAGAATTTGGGAATCGGCGATGCCACGTCGAAGCTACCTCGCCTTGCATTCAATTCTTATATAAGACAATTTATAGTCCCAGAGGACCACACAGCAGGAAATATCAGTCAGACCGTAAGCTAATTTATGAATCATTTTCGATTACAAATTGCCCACTGAATTTTCATCTTCAATGAGACAAGCTTTCTTACACAATTGTAAATTCGAAAAATGTAGACGTATGTATATAATTTAAATGTTCACTTGTTTTACTATCGCTTTGAGTATGAAATTGTTAATTTTAATTACTATTTAATTTTAGTCACAATTGATTTAAGACAGACCTCTCCCTACTCCTAAGTCCTCCCTATAAACTCCCTATAAACTCCTGAGTGTAGAAGGAAATTGGAAAGTGGGGGAACTGATTTCTCTCCACTGGTACAAATTTTCCCTTGTTTGTTATTATCACATTAAATTCTGCATATTGTTAAAATAAATCTCATGAGATTTTCTATAAAAAAAATTAAAAATGGGAAGAGAATGCAAATATCTCAATAAAATAAAGTAGGAATTAAAAGGTATTCTTATTTGAACTTGGTCATGTAGAATTTCGGGTGCGCTAATTTATTAGGTTGGTAACTAAATTCGCGACCTTTTGTTTCGTAATTCCTTTATTGTATCATTATAACCTGATTCAGTGACCATTCCTTTTGAACTATATATCATTGGAAAGCTCTGAATTTTGCGATTAATTTGATATAAAATACTCGTGCTTAAAAAATATATATAAATTACTTTGTTAGAGAAAATGTGGAGGTCGCGAACTTAGTTGCCAACCTAATAGTAAAATACTGAAGAAGATACTGAAGAAGAAGAATGAAGTAACACAGAAAGGGAATGAACTACGTAGTACAATCTCGACTACGGTGCAGGGTGAATCTACGGCAACCTTTAAGATACTAGGTTTAATTGCGAGTCGGAGATAATGATGCTACGCGCTCGTGACCTCGGGGTTCAATTTTTAGTCACCGTGTTCCCACTTCTATTTTCTTCTTATTTCATCTTTCTTTTGATTATATTCTTATCTTGCTCACCGGCCGGGACCGGCAATACCACCACCTTACCAGGAGGCCGCCTTCTGCGAGGACTAATTCATCTCGTTGCGAATGCGAACAGCACTAATCTCGCGTTGCAACGGCATGCTTTTCAAAGCAATTCTGGGTACGTGTAATTTGACGGATACTAATCGCGGCGAACTGTTGCAATTCAGCACGCGTGTAAATCCATTGCCGAGTTAGGGATACGAATCTCAAACGCTGCTATTAATGGCGTAACTCAATGAAAATTTCAGTTGTCGTGTGACAATAATTCTAAACTTTTCTCCTACACTATTTTTATTATTTTTAATTTATTATTAATTTAATTTTATTATTGCTTTTAAATATCTCACGAGATATTGGAATTCCATTAATTATCTAACTGACCATGAATTTAATGGGGAATTTCTCTTTTCTTGGTCAAAAATATCGATACTTCAGGATTTTTTATAAACAGAAATGTAACATTAATTAATTTGAAACTTTGTATATGCGTTGGTTATACTTTCGTCATATTACATAAATTTTTTCAGTTCAGTTCACTTAAAAATACAGTTTGAATTGCCCGTGAACTAGGACGCTCCGCACAATTGCTTCATTAACGATTGACATGATATCTGCCCTCCAGTTCATCTCAAATAAAAAATTCTAGTGAGATTTTATTTTATACACATACAATTGTCGTTTGACCTACAATGAATACAAAAAAATTATTTTTCGAGAAATGCTAACTGTTTAAATTCAGATGTTCGATTTTTCGCAAAAAATTACCCGAACTTTTGATAATTAAAAAAAAAACATACAACCTATCGTCTTGCCTGCAGGTTAAACGATAAAAGGATTCTTTCTTAACATACAGTTAAAATTTCAAGTTGATCGATCCCAAAGTTGTTTCGAGAAAAACGCGTTTAAAGTTTATAGTACAGAGTTACTGAACAAATATCAGGTACTTACAACTAATCAGCTATTCTAGGTATATTATTCCTTCCTCCTGCTCGTCGAATTGATTTTTTTACCATTTTTGTATTAATTCGCTTTCTTGTCCGTCTGTTTGTTTGGTACAAATTTTTATCAATTCGCTTTCTTGTCTGTCTGTTTGTCTGTTCGGTACAAATTTTGCAATTGATTTTAAACTAACTTGCCGATGAGCTAGAGACTTGAAACTTTATACATAGCTCAGAACTGGATGACAATGCAATTTTAACTCGCTTTCTTGTCTGTCTGTACGTCTAAAAAGCAGAAAATAATTATTTAGATAAAAAAAATTTTAATATACCACGTTTTTAAGACGGACTAAAAAGTATAAAATAATTTTTCCTAGCCCCATACAGATAGTCCTGAAAATTTGTGATTGTGAATTTTTAATAGCTATGAAAATACTTGTAAGATTTAAAACGAAAAACGTGGGGCGCATGCAATAGATAATTGATGCATGAATATAGTTCACCTAAGTCACTAACAATTTTATTGCACTGCAAATGATATGTGAACTGTTGTGTGAGTTTTCTCAACGGGGCAGCTACTCTCTACACTCCTTACTATTATCTTGCGCCCCACGTTTTTCGTTTTAAATCTTGCAAGTATTTTCATAGCTATTAAAAATTCAAAATCACAAAGGACTATCTGTATGGGGCTAGGAAAAATTATTTTATACTTTTCAGTCCGTCTTAAAAACGTGGTATATTAAAATTTTTTTTATTTAAATAATTATTCTAAATTTGTTTGGCTGTTGGAAAACTACGACTACAATAACATAAACGTTTTACAACAATATCATGGATTCTGGGAGTATCGATCGCTCGATCAGTTGCCGCCAAATATATATCTTGCTTCAGAAGTCGTAAAATTTTGCAGAGACATTCCTACAAAGTTAAACTACAAGATTCTGTAAAAAACAAAAAATCGATTTTTGACGGAAAAACGAAATTTCCCCTTAATGAAAAAGAATTTAATGATAATAGTAAAATGCTTCTATGAATAATATTCCGCGCGAAATGGCGATGATCCGTCACAATAACAAATTTGTAAATATTGGGATTCTATTAATCATTTAACTGACTATGAATAAAAGAGAACTTAATAATAATAGTAAAATGCTTCTATGAATAATATTCCTCCATTGTTCCATCGAATCTGTAGTTTGAATCATGGCAATCCCCGATCGCTTTACATAGCTTCCGCGCAAAATGGCGATGATCCGACACAATATAACAAATTTGGCTAGTGCCACTTGACAATATGGTGAGTTAAAGTTGCCGCTAACGGATGGAGGATCCGGCACAATGGAGTGGAAACCATCCCCCATGCGATCACGTGCACACTCGCACATTCATGCGCCCGTAGGTTCCGCGACGATCGTGAGGATACACACGTGCCCCTGCGGCACAGCGATCGCATAGATCTGCTCGCACAATGGATCTGCACTTGCACAGTTACATGTTTACGTGGATGCGCTAACGCGTGCGTTCAAATGCATCGCGTGTGGACAGGTCACGTGTGCTGGCACGTGACCCCCATGGAGTTTGCATCGGAGCTTCGACAGCTCGGAAGGGTTCGCTTGACCGGAGAAATAATATTGTTTTTCTATTTCGATGTTTCTCCCTCTTCCGACTACGGTATCGATTTGTCAAGCGAATATTTTTTATAAAATTGCAAAATGTAATAGAAAAAATATTATAGTCTGCTTTGTCAAGAGACTCGATGTATATCTTTGCTGCCTCATTGTTGTAATTTCAATCTTATAGCTGAACTGCTGATCTTTGTCTAAAATCAAATTATAGCAATTTAATAATTTTAATAGACTGGAAATAATATATTGATATTTACAAACTCTGAATCTTCCTGGAATTTTCAATTTCACTAACTCAAGAGACTCGATGTATATCTTTGCTGCCTCATTGTTGTAATTTCAATCTTATAGCTGAACTGCTGATCTTTGTCTAAAATCAAATTATAGCAATTTAATAATTTTAATAGACTGGAAATAATATATTGATATTTACAAACTCTGAATCTTCCTCGAATTTTCAATTTCACTAACTCAAGAGACTCGATGTATATCTTTGCTGCCTCATTGTTGTAATTTCGATCTTATAGCTAAACTGCCGATCTTTGTCTAAAATCAAATTTTAACAATTTAATCATTTTAATGGACTGGAAATAATATATTATATATTTTCGAACTCTGAATCTTCCTGGAATTTTCAATTTCACTGACTCAATTTTGTTTTTCTCACAATATTATTAACGTTCTCGTTATTAACTATAGTCTGTAACGTGCATTATGTTTTGTAATAAATCCATAGATTTCCTAATAATAAAAAAGAAAGAAGTAAGAATATGGAAATCCACAACTAATGATATATTTACATAGCTCAACATATTTTTACATTTTCAAGTGTAATTGATAATGATAATTGTACTCACGTGTTTCAAAGTGACTACAACTTTGGATCCACGTTTTTTGTACTTCGGCCCGGAACATGTAGTCGCCCTTCCTGGTTATAAAGATAACGATGAGTGGTTTTCGTGCGTCCAGGCTTCATTCTTTAGTCCACCTTTCGGTCATGATTCACCGTAACTGTTTCCTCACTCTTGGTACTTTTTACTTCCCCGAGGTTTTACGACACCGCGGCGCACACGAGATTTACGGTCCTCGGTTACAAAAAGCGGGGGAACTTTTTTCGGTTTCTACTTTTTTATTGGGGGTAAACTTTTGGTAAATCGATTAATAAAGTTCCCGCTTTGAATGCGCAGCTGCGACCGTTAAACCCGGGAATTTTTTCGTCGCACTAGCTCGACCTGTGTTGCACACACGAGGAAGGGTTCGTCGGACGGAGCAACATATGCACGGTGATGGATGATGGCGTGCAAACGTATCCCCTATGCGAGTCATGGGGTGCTTTCCAACGGGCGTGTACGTTTGTATTTTGGATCGTGCACGGGTTGACGGTTCCTTTGAGAAAATTGCTTAAATTCCGAACGACCAAGGGTTGTTTCGAGCACGAGAAATCCGTGTCGGACTCTAGTTACAATTGTCGTTCGTTTGCATATTGTGCAGCATGTGACCCGGCTCGAAGGGGTGTGGTCAACGATGTAGACATGAGACTAATTATACCGCGTGATTTATGTTCCCCGCAGGTATGGCCGTTGCATCTTAAAGAGCCGACTCTGTTGCTGGACGGTCTTTCCTTGCCGAACGTGTTTCTCTTTATTGAAAACGCATTGCACAAATCGTTACATTCATTAACAAAGTATTGCAGCGTGACGCGGTGAAAATTAATGATAAATCTGGACTCTATGATATTCGAACCCTTAACTAGAGCCACAAGGCCAGCCCGATTCCAAATGCAATTATCTATCAAAATTTGTTGGTCGGAAGAATACATATTTGTTGTAACATGCGCCGGATTTTACTACATTTACATTTTAGCTACTAGAAGTCTACTAATAAGTCTGAAACAAGTTTAATTACCTTTTGTTAAATAATAATCTGAAAGGAAGGTGAAGTGTTAATTAATGCATCTGTCAGTTTCAAACCTGTAATTTTTAATGTACTCCCAGCTAAGAATGAATTTTATTTGATTTGATTTTTATTGCATTCCAATTCGCGCATTATTTATCTACTGCAATTTTGTTTCCCTATACAGTCAAACTTATACGTCTTCTCGACTTTGAAAATTCTATAGAGACTTCAAAGGCTGATGATCGGTAGCCGCGAGATAAGAAGCACAATGTAACATCGAAAAGCGACACGAATCCGACTGTAAATGTTTATCAGCTAGCCGGAACCATGTGTAGTCACCCTCTGGAGCGACAATCACCGGCAGAAGACGCAGCACGGTTCTCTCTTCTCTCAATGTCACAGAGATACTCCCTTGGTTCCTGCCATTGGTTCATGCAGCGGCGTCCAAGTGGTGGAACACGCCGCGAATTGATGGGTACCATTAGTAGCAATCATTGCCATCTGTTCTGTCGGGAAATGTTCTACGCTCGTTCTGCGAACTTATCTGTCTGACGCGCGTTACATCGAATGATTTAGATAGACTACGCGCTCGCGCACGGCGCGCTCTTATCGTCCTTTCAAACGGGCTATTCGCGAGCAGAAGTTTGATCAGCCTTGAGCCAGCCACGGGCTGGAATTAGAGGAACACTCGCATTGTGCGAAGATAAATCACAAAGTCAGACCGCGAGGCCTTTGTTCCACGAGTGAATGGACCCGGAGGAGACACGAACCGATCGACAGAGGATGACGAAGGTTGCCCGGGGCGCTGTCAAAATACCCGTGTTTCTTTTTTTTCGTTATTTTCTCCGTGGACGTGCACCCCGCGGCGATCGCGTCATCGTCCGTTATCGTGCGCTTTAGAGGTATACCTCGGTGTTGTTGTACCTGGAGTCTCCAATGCGTGTGCACGCATCCACATTCCGGCGGGAACAATACGCGTGCACGTACGTGCAATTTACTCGCGCGGTGGTGCAACGACGCCCTATCGCCGGAGTGCATCGGCTACCGGGTACTCCCAGTTTTTCCCGCTTCGCCGCGAAGATCGACGTGCATTAATGGCGGGGCCGATACGCATCATGGCGTCTAATTTATTTCCCAATTACCACGGCCCGTCTATTCCCAACTTATCTATGGCCGACCGAACTCTACGCAAGTCGGAATCGTTGCAACGGGAACCCCCGAGCTAGCAATCGGATCAACGGCATCGGCGACAGCCTGTATGTTTGCACACGCAGGACCATTTCGCATGCGGCCGCGGCGGGGCGACCGTAGTCCTCTCCCCATTTGCATTACCGATCACCCAGATATTGAGCACCCCTGGACGAATAACTAACTTCATGCCCGCGGGGCCTTGGATCGTGGCCACTCGGCCGTGATCGGCGATCCTCGTCCAGACGTATCCAGACGGAGCGAGAGAGACCCGGGGGCCCGTCGGAGCGAGAGAACGGACTAGAATCGATGGGGAGGGGAGCGAGAGGAGCTCAATGGAGAGACGGGCTGAGCGAATGGAGCGAAAGAGAAGGAGGGGAACACCGTCTGAACGTGAGCGCGCTTTCCCACGCCCGCCGCGCATGCGCCGAGTATCCTGGCCCCTCGTGGACCCCTCGGCTCCCTCCGCGAGTAATCGGTTCTCTTGCACTTCCACTCCTCTCTCTCTCTCTCCGTTCGAGGGGACGTCGACGTTTCACCCTCCTCGTCTCTCTCTCGGGCCACGTAACTTCTTCTCCCGCATCGATTCTTCTGACTTTGTTCCTCGTTTCGCTTTCTTCCTCCTCCTCCTTGCTCTCCCTCTCTGTCTCCGCACCACCCCACCTCCCCGACCCATCGACTGACTCCCCTACCTCCAGATATCCGCATAGATTCAAGTGCGGACGTCTGCCGTTCTTTCTCTCCACCACGTTCTTTCTCCGTACACCTCGTCCGCGAACAATATTCGCTTCAAGTGGTGGAAACCACTTGTCTCCGGCGGTGGCCGGCTCCCTCGGCCCAGCGCGCTCACCTTCTCCTTCCACTTCTTTCGCCTAGCAATAAGCTGCTCTAATTATCTTCGACCTGTTTGTCAGCGGATGCCGCCGATCCTATGCGACATCGGGCCCGATTGAACGCGCCGCGCCGCGCTGCTGTTTTCTACCCGCCGACTTCTTGCCCCTTTTTCCCGTGGGTGGCACGCGAAGTTAATCGATTCATTGCTTCGCGGAACACCTATGGAAAATCTCCGCGTTAACCTCGACGACGACGTCCACGCGTTTCTCGGAACATCCGAGGCGATAGATCTTTACCAGCGCACGGTTGCTGGGTGAAGCAATAATAATTATCTGCCTATGAGCATTATCATAATAACCAGCGACTTACAATAGCATCATTCTTCAATGTAGTTCTTCGAGTTTCCAACGGTGCCGGTGCATCGCTGCTTTGTGCACTCCGGTGCAATGCTTTTTGCTGAAATAAGAACGGAGCAAGCGGAGTTCTAGGTTCTCTTCCGATCGTTAGGATAATTGTCCCGGTAGTCGGCCATTTAAGGCCAGTAGTCGGCCATCCTACATGTTGTTATTATTAATATAATGTTGTCTACGTTTTTTATGCGAACAAAAATGTTTTACTTACAAGGCGTGATTCCTGAAGTTATTTGAAGTAACTTTTTCCTTTGCGATAATCTTTTCCGCGGCTTTGTTGAGGAGTTATTAACGAATAACACCGACCAATCAAAATCATCCCTTTCAAGAAAGTGCAACATTTTTGGAACACTCTGTATAGGACTTTGTTAGTAGATATCTCTATTATTATTATATTTTCAAGCAATTTAGTTTCAGGAATAACAAATAATTGCACTACCCGTAGATGGCAGACAACGACTTTAAAGTACTTAACGCTGTACAAATTAGAAGTACGTGAAACATTATCCGAAGCCTCTCTTCTATTATGGTTCCACATGTAGGCTATTAACGACTGTTATTGCGCGTGTCATGGAAATTGGTATAGCTTTGACGTTCTATATTGCTAGACTTGGATTTTGTGTTTATTGTTGAACAATGAACAGAGTTTGCTTCCACAAACTAGAAAGAATATTTATTGAATGATACAAAATAGAAAAACTTAGTACAAATGTGACTTGCTCGGTGCTGTCAACTTAGCAACCGTTTGCTTGTAGTGCTCGTACAGAACTGAGCTACGTACCTCTGTTCGGCAAAGGTCTGTAACGGAGAAAATTTACCTGCATGGGTTTTTTGGGGAAAACCCGCCGTTACTTGGGAAAAAGGAACGGTAGTGGCAAAAGGGCTTTTATAACACTGATCCTCATAATTGCCGGAACGTCAGCGGACGCACGTAATTGCAAAACAGGATCTTCCCGGATTTACAAGTAAAGAAGGCTAAGAAGAAAGCGTTATAAATTAAGTCAAAATATAAACTAAAGATTCATGCAAGAATCCAACATTTATAGTTCCGATGTGTGTACATACAGTGTACCTGAGTACCAATCTTCAAACCTAACGCAACTTATAGATGTCTTAGCATAAACGTAGGTTTCAAGTGAGCAGTTGGTATTGCTTTTTTGAAAACAACAAGACTACAATCATCAAATACGTTTCAATAAATAAATCTATCATTAAGTGTCCACAGAACGGACAGTCTCAATAATTGTAAAATAAGGACCCTGAAATCGGTCATTTTTACGTTTTCGCTCGTTCTAGTGTTAATATTCTTTATTATTGGACTGCAAATTTTATGCATTTATGAAAAATACGATTATATTGCCTGTGGCTTAATAAAATTATCAAGAGAAGGAATAAATGTTTATACATCTGACATGGAAAACTCTTATTTTGCATAAGGATTCGCAGTCTATTTATTATACGCAAGAAAATTGTTTTCCGTATACGACCAAGAAGTCTTGAAGACCTGAGAAGAGTGAGGTTAAAATTGGAGATGAGTTTCGCAGTTCTGGGCCGCAGAATCGAGAAGATTTCGCGAACGTACCAGGAGCTAGAGACTGAATATTTGCAGGAAAGATTTCAATGAGCAGGCGTGGTCCATAAAAGTAATTCCGAAAGAAACGCGAGAGACGTCGGGGCAGAATGAGAGAGCGGTGCTGGGATGTTTGCAGAACCCGGGGAACCCTTCCGAACGTGTTATTTGCGAATACCTACGAGAGACGGTTTCGCTCGTTCTCGTGAGAAGTCGGGGTTACGGTGCCCGGCAACTATTTCCACCGGAGGGTAACAAGATCTCGTGGAGAGCTCAATAAACCGATAAGTTCGCTCGAATCGCTCCCTCGTGTTGAATCGCGGCTGCTCGAAAGGTCTGTTTGTTTTAGTAGAAGCGAGGCAATTAAACGATCACAGCTCGAGTTCACGGAAGCATTAGTTCCGCCGGAAGGTACAGCTATTCTGCGGGTATCAGTCATTTGTTTGTGCTCCGGCCGGTTTTGCTTTACGATGCTTTCGTTCGGCTCGACTCGCTTATCGCCACGGATCACCGACTCGTTTCAGTCGTCGAACCCAAACATTAGAAATGCGATGTATATCCAAATCAAACACACTTCGCCTCGCTGCTCCACACTTGTTTTCAAATGGTGTTTGGTGATTAATGTTGTTGCAGATCGATTCGTTTTCCCTGCAAATATGTGTTAGTGTCATTTCAACCCCTGCTAAACTGTGCTACGAGGAGATTACATGTCGTGCAAATTTTCAAAATATATTTGAAAGAATAAAATTCGATTTTATTCAATTCTGATTAACATCGTACGTTGATATTTTTTTGAAATACAGTGTAGTTCTGAATCGCGAATTATCCAAGTAAATATGATCCAAATGTTATCGTGTTCGGTATTAACTTAATCAGAAAAATGTGCCAAATACGGTGAAAGTGTGAGAAATTCAAGATAACGGGGTGTCTCATTGAATTAGTATGGTCTTACCGCTGCATCTAATTCTCGAAGGGATACGCCCTGTGGTGGTCGGGTAAAATTGTTCACAACTATCGTGCACATCTCATTCACGTCGAGACATTGCCGTGGTTCTTCCCCGCATAATAGAAAAGGTATTCCATTCTCGCAGCTGCGTATGCAAATGGCAATCTCTAGGCAGTTGGTTTATTACTAGCCGTTGTTTGGTGGCTGGGAACACGGTGGTAGCGTCCGACATACTAGTGGCTAGAACATATACGATACACGTTAGTGTCTCGGTCAGAGAGGCGTCTTCCCCTCGTTAGTGGCCGTAGGAGACGTCTTCCGTCGCGTTCGTCGACGCGGCACATAATGAAGCTCCTGCAAACGGAACCGTTGTGCCCTCGCACCGACGTGCTGATTGCCAGTGCGAATATTGTCGTACAGTAATGGGTCTGTTCGAAGAAACCCGTCGACAGGAGACTCGCCGGAGCCGGCCGTCGAAAAAATGATTATTTAGCGCCAATTAGAAACAGGCGCCTAACGATTCGAACGGGCCCCGGCCGTGTGTGTAATCCTCCCCTTTTATTTTTTTCCCCATTGTACGAGCGAACACGGTGTTTCCGATGCGAGGCCTCGTCTTCCTGGACTGATCGTACACAACCACCGTCGTTCGATTCAATAGAGTTGAATAACCGATTCCGTCCGGTTCACTAAAACGTGCCTCTCTTCACACTTATCTCGCTTCAGGTATTAACACGCGACGCACCACATCGCATACTGATTCGCCTGTATTCTTCCCTCTCCTCGGGCTCGACCTTACGACCCGTTCCGAATTTAAGGCGGTAGACTCGTTTGTCCAGAATTGCAAGGGTTCGGGATGCGCCTTCTCATTCCTTGATAATACAAAGATGGGATTTTTCAAAAGCGCTAGATTAAAGATCAATCTAGGCCGCAATTGCCATCAAAAGTCCTATTTTTACGTTTACGAGGTGTAATTTGCATTATTCGGCAGTATGCGCCTTCTCATTTCTCGATAATGCAAAGATGGAGCTTTTCAGTAATCAAAAGTGCTAGATAAAAGATCAATCTAGGCCCCAATCGCCCCCAAATTTCTTATTTTTACATTCACGAGGCCTAATTTGCATTATTCGGCAGCATGTGCCTTCTCATTTCTCGATGATGCAAAGATGGGGTTTTTCAGTAATCAAAAGCGCTAGATAAAAGATCAATCTAGGCCCCAATCGCCCCCAAATTTCTTATTTTTACATTCACGAGGCCTAATTTGCATTATTCGGCAGTATGTGCCTTCTCATTTCTCGATAATGCAAAGATGGGGTTTTTCAGTAATCAAAAGCGCTAGATAAAAGATCAATCTAGGCCGGAATGCCCCCAAATTTCCTATTTTTACGTTTACGAAACCTAATTTGCATTATTAGCTGTCGCAGCTTTATGAAAAATAGCTACATAAATACGAAAAGTAGCTACATAAAAATAGCTCGTTTTATGCTTCCGAATAATGCAAATTACGCTGCCGAATAGACAAAAAAATAGCTTTGAGGGCGATGGCGCCCCAGATCGATCTTTTATCTAACGCTTTTGACTACTGAAAAACCCCATCTTTGTAGTATCGAGAAATGAATCTGGAAACAAGTCTAGCCCCTTAACCAGCCGTCCCGAGGAAACTGGTACGCCCGGTCGAAACATTAGGAATTAATTTCAGGTAATTGAAACGTCCAGTGAACCGCTTATTCCCGTCGACCGAAGTCCCGTTGCCTAGCGTCCAACCATAGACTCAGCCGGCGAACATGATTTCTCGGCACAAGAAGAAAGCACCGGTGCCCCGAGATAAATTTCTTCCCCGGGTATCCTTGTAGTCACACCCGCTTTCTCTGTTATCCGTGCGCGCGGCCCCGGTAGCGAGCGTTACCGCCGCGCGTTTTATAAATCTGCACGCCCTACATCTTGAAACGTCCGTTACACGTCTGCTGTACACGTGGCCGCCGTGTATTTACAAGCTTTTTATCTTAGGCCGCATACCGTCTTTGCAACGCGCGGACACGGACGTACGGTTTTCGAGCGCATTGAAGTCATACGCGCGCGCCAGCGAGTTCTCGGGTGAGAGCGACGCGGTGTGTTGGTACGGCGGGACGAACGATCGGCTCTCTTAATTACGATCAGCGCGATCGTGCGTGTGCAGCCGAGCCGAACGAGAAAAATAACTAGTGCCTCTCCTTTCTGGCGAGCCACGCGCATTTTATTCCTGTCGCGCATACACCGGCGCTATTAACGACTCCTGTCGAGATATACCGATGCGCGCCAACCCGCACCGGCATGCGGCATCTCGCCGGATCGGCTCCACTTAGATACCGCACGATTCCAGAGTCGAACGCCCGATTCGCGTCAACGATTATCGGGTCAATTCGACAAACGGTTTCTACCCGCGCCAAGTATGTTCCTGGCTTAGGTTACGTCGCTTTTAACCCGTTCGGTTAAGGTGGGATTTCCACAAGGTGATCTCCTGAAGCTGGCATCTCCTAAAGGTAGGATCTCCTAATGGTAGGAACTCCCAAATGTGAGATCTCCTAATGCTGGGATTTCCTAAAAGTGGGATCCCCTGAGGGTGGGATCTCCTAATGGAGCGATCTCCTAATGGTGGAATCCCCCAAAGGTGGGATCCCCTAAAGGTGGGATCCTCTAAAAGTGGAATCCCCTAAAGGTGGAATCTCCTAATGGTAGGAATCTAGGAAATCCTAAAGTTGGGATCTCCTAAAGATGTGATCTCCTAATGGTGGGATCTCCTAAAGGTGAGATCTCCTAAAGGTGAAATCTCCTAAAGGTGCGATCTCCTATAGGTGGGATCCTTCAAAGCTAGATCTCCTAATGGTAGGAACTCCTAAAGCCGGGATCTCGTAAAGGTGGGATCTCCTAAAGGTGGGATCTCCTAAAGATGAGATCTCCTAAAGGTGCGATCTTCTATAGGTGGGATCCCCTAAAGGTGGATCTCCTAAAGATGGGATCTCCAGAGCGCGTCTGGACGTTTTCCGTTCCATACTCCATTCGTCGTCTAGACACAGACGCAAGCGATTTTATGAGTTATCCATCTTCATGCAAAATGAAAATTTTCCACCTGAATTGCAACAAACCAGAGAAACGTAGAAATTTATTTTCTCTTTTAATATGTTCAATAGGTTGAAAATGATATAAAAATATTCTTAAATTCGTCTAATGTTTTTAATGCTTTAAATTACTCCTACTCACTTTTGTCATAAATGCATAAAATCTGCTGTTTACTTATGAGATTTCTATGAGATCCCTGTGAAAAACAAGAACGCTTCAGATCGTGCCGATCGGATCTCTAGATCTTGATTGGACCACTACGTTTGATCATACAGATCCATGTCACACGCCTCGAGTCTCACTTGTGATCGGGCTCGAGTGAAAAGCTAGTCGCGACTTCTCAGAAAGTCGATTTGCATTGCGCGACATTGCGAAATTCTTGGCTGAACGATTGCTCGTAAAAAAGTTAATCAAGGAAACTGCAAATCACACGCTGGTAATGCGGTACACCTTGAAGTCATGAGAAAGTGAACTAGAGTATCCTATTGACTCGGCCATTCTTCGCGTATGCGTTGTTACAAGAAGAATATGCGTAGAGATAATCTCCGCTTAAAATTTATTGTCTCGCTAGGAATGTAACTCGATGGATAAATTAATGAAACATAGTCGTCCTACTCAGTAATTGAAATAGCTGCGATTTAACGATTGTTAGTACGACGAGATAACGATACGACTATTTCGTCCTGGGAGATAGAGATCAGGAGAAAGCAGACACTTCTAACGACTCGCGAAGCCTGTGGGTCCGGTTCGACCTCTATTCGACTTTCTTTCTAAATATGCTTCGGAATGCATCTCTTATCGGTGGATCATCGTCTTCGATAAATCTTCGCAAGCCGGGAAGTTGCATACCGTCTTTGAATCATTATGAACCAAGTTTCGATATGTTCGACCATTTGCATTCTGTTCTACTTGTCTTCAAGGAGAACCGACAATTATTCGCTTATTATAAAGCCATCACTATCATTTCTCGTCAGGTCTGTATCAAGTTCATCACAAGAAATTTTACTTTTTCCTCTCGATTCTTCTGAAATTTTTGTTAACCCTGTCTCCGTAAGCCCTAAAATTTTCGTCGGCCTTAGGCACCGTGCCCCGAGTGCTTAACGAACGAGGCGTTCCCGTTTCCAGGATATAATTAGTTCGGGAACGGGTTCCGCAGTTCGGAGGACGACATCAGAGGGAATCGGGTGCAGTTGACGCTCGACGGGTAATAATTACCGACGGTCGATAAAGAACACCGATTTTCTCAACCAGAATGATGCTTTATCGAGCAAACCCGCATCCCAGGATTCCGCTAATCACCACGTGCTTCGCGTTGATGCTCCAGTTAGGTAGCCCGAAAGTCCTTGCGATCAACCACCTGCGATGTAATTGTAGCCTCCCGTGGCTCCTTTCTCTCGATCTCTTTTTCTCCGTCGGTAATATCCTGACACTGGTGCCAGGAGAGCAGGGTGTTGTCCCCCGCCCAGCTGCACGTGTAGACCCGGTAGGGTCCGTAGAGCATGGCCCTTCATAGTGGCAAACGTTTCAACTCGACAAGGACCGGTGGACCAGGATCACCGGTTTCTATGTATGCCAACATCGATCGGCCATCATCGGATCCAGCACCTTTACGGATCAACGCGCATTGTGCGCTGGTATTCCTCGTGCATGGCACATCAGCACCATGGCACACACGGGTGGTGTTTAAGAGCCGAGGAACGCAGATTATACGGCACTAACGCCTCCAGCTACGGTCTGCATGTTAAACGTCTCTCTCCCTCACCTCCCGTGATTAGGCTCGATCCCCGGACCCCTTCCTCCGTCTCCTTTCTTCCCGATCCTGCGAGCCTGCAATCCCGATCCTGTTGTTTTTGCCTATTCGATGGCCGCCTGTCCCTCGATTCCTTTCACTAGCCAGCCAATTATTTTTTGATGACAGTTTCTTCCTTCACCTGTGCCGCTCAAACCTGCTTTCGTTCACGACAAAACAGCCGAACGTTAAATAAGCGATAAACTTTAATGGGTGCAATTAAATATATGACCGGAATTTTCTTTTAATCTTTTACCTTCGCATTTCTGTTTCCCGTTGCTGCACCTCAGAATTTTATAAATTCTTGCGTTTCGCGGTTAAACGTTGGTAAGTGTGCGTGGTTCGTACACCGGTAAACATATCACGGAGTTGATTAGTACAGTATGATCTCCGAACTAATTGAAGGGCTATTTATGTTTGGTATCATCATGTTCCGATGATCTAATTTATTACATGTTGAATTTCCAATTTTGTCAGTACTCCCAGAACCTCATACGTTCTAGATTGAATTGAAGACTGGAATTAGAAAAGGCTGTAAGTGCTATTTCTTTAAAAATTGTTTTTTCCGTAAAAGCGGGTGTAAGTTTTGACATCAATGCAACGAAATGAATTGGTTACAAGAGGACCTTGCAAGTTTTACATGGATTTTGCATTCATTTTTAATTCCAGTCTTGAAGTTACGTTTGTCGCAGTTGGAGCGTAATACGCAGTAAATTTGCAATTGCGTCAGAGATAAAAACTTGTCAGGAATTCCTCCCGTTTCCGACCCCCTACGTCGTATCAATAGTCCCACCCCTTCGCGTTCCATCTCCGTCGGATCGTCCCTCTTCCTCCCTGTCTGGCCTTCATAAAACGATTAGTATGCCCGTCGGAGCCGGTTCGAGCGCTACTTTCTTCGGAGTAGTATCGTAGACGAGGGTCCAAGCAGTCCATTTGTTATTCCGCCCCTGGCCGAGACCAGCTTTTCTCCAGCTCTTATATAGAACACAGACGACCGGGCTCGAACGCAGCCCTCGAACCACGTTTTTCTCCTCCGGTTGCAGTTTCAATTTCCTCGGCAAAAAGCTGCGTCTAGCCTCGTTCGTTCTGCTATTCATTTACACTCGGAAGGTATAAATTAATGGAAGCCTGCGAACGGGCGCGCGCCCGGTTTTGTTGGTCATTGTTTCACCCCGGCGTTCATTAAATCATTGATAACCAGCGGCGCGGCGTTATACCATATCTACGCGGTAATTACACGGGGTTATCATTTTCCCGTGCAGCACCATGTACGGCCGGTTGTAAATTAATTTTCCCCTCGCGCGGCGGGATAGGTCACCTTGCAAATGGAACTAGTCACCGTATCAGCTGTCGCGCAAATAAAACTAGACGCCACGGTCAAACAAATCGAACCAGATAATCCGTATCTACGATCGAACATTGTTTACACGATCACACCCCTCTGCAAATCCAACAAGCTCACTTGCAAGTCCGCGTCGACTTCCTTCCGAACCTTGACGGGGAAGAAATTTAAACATTTTTAGGCCAGAAGTTCTTTTACAGCACCCCCCAGAATTGTTCCAATTAATCCTCGGACAACGGAGGATTTTTATAGCTATATGTATAATTGGCAATGCTTAGGACCGTTCACAGCTCTAATTAAAAATTTTTTTAAATTTACTTTTGATGATATCTCGTGTAGAAAAATTAGTTCTTCCGATATCCTCAATGAAACAATTATTCAGTTAATTTAATTGCCACAAATGGAGTACTTGAATGACAATTTGGATGTTCCCGGTCAAAATAGACTCCGGCACAGTATACGGAGGGTTAATAAAGATAAAATCTATGCAAAGTTTGAGCTCGATCGGATGTATCCCAAGGGCCTTAAACATTAAAATAATTAATTAAATGCTCATAAAATCATTTATCGAATATCTTCTAAATTATGGACCGCGTCGAAACATATGTTAGACAAAACCTGTAGATCTGAACAGGCTGTCTTATGTCCTATTACTTGTTTTGGTAAAACAAACGGTTTCCAAAATAATTGAGAAAAATGTCGGACCAAAATCAAACAATTTTTCTAAAATTTAAGAACCAACGTGTGTTTTTATTGCCTTTTATCAATTAACATTAACGGGAGAAATGTGTATTGTTTTTAACTTGCGGAACTTTTAACTGCATATTATTTTGCAGGGAATTGCACATATGTTTCTTTTGTTAAAAGAGGAAAGAAATGTTCTGGTTCCACTTTATCAGGGGCAAAGGTCTAAAGAGAACCACCCTCTAAAATCACAGATTAATTTTCCAGTACAAAAATCTAAATTTCTTTGCGTCTGTTTCCGTCACTTTTCTGAAAACGATGCGCGTTCCCTTTCCTTCGCGACGCGAATAGGAAAGCACGTAGAGCCGCACGCCCGCATTGTACGCGTATCGGAACACATAAGCGTTCAGGAATGTGTCGGTGCATAGAGTCTGGACGGTGTATCGGCTAGAGTGTATCGAGAGGGACGATGATATAGTATAGATTGCCACGAAAGAATCAGGTTTTCGAGACTGTAGACGATTTGCTCGCCTCGGGCTCTGTCTCGCATACCTGAAGAAGAACCTGCGGCCCCGCCGTGTTATTAAAGAACCGGAGGGTCTCCTCTTCTTCTTCTTGCTTCTCCTCTTCGCCTACCGTATCGTTCCGTGCCGCATCGCGAGGCCTCGGACCTCTGTCTTCAGCCTCCAGCGCAGAATCCCATACGCGAAATTTTATTTTATATCTTTTCAGACTTTAATTACTGCTTTTCGGCTCGTTCTCGTAACGATATTAATGGCTGACCGACTTGTCAAATTTCACCTCGCCCTTTCGCCGAATCTCGGCAACGAATACGTCACTATGGGATTGCTCATGATTTAGGGGATAGGGAATCGAAGAACGATTCGTCTACACTTTGTAACTGGTCACTTATATTCGCATTTGAAGTGGTTACCAGAAATCTTATCTAGAAATTTGTTTATCTTCATTTTCAATCCCATGTATTAATTTCTCTGCAGTTAGAACAATTGTGTTTTATTTCATACATATTTTAAATCAACATTATTTTATGCTGACCGTATCTGTGAACCACATATGATGCACGAAATTTCATCTCGATTTAAAAGAGACGAATGACATCTGTACATATATGGTAATGTCATTTTTAAATGTTCATTACGAGTCGATTTTGTTATTATATGGAAAGGGGTTAATGTGCTTTTAGTTTTAGTTTGACTGTTGCGAAGTCGAAGCAATTCCATTTTTTTCTGGGGAACGTGCCCCACTATTTCCCTTTTCTCTATTGTAATACCTCCAACAACTTCCTCTCGCAAGAATGGAGCTGGCAACGATTGGTATCCGATAATAATATCAGCCGATACGTGGCAGGACTGAAAAGCGTTCGATCGATCGATCTGCCGTCTCGAATCGAGACGTTTTCCGTTTCTGCGGTCACGAGGCGATTCCGGGCCATTATCACGATTAAGCCCCCGGTACCCTTCTAAACCCCCCTCCTGTGCCTTCCACCCCCGGTCTGCCATCTTCCATATGCCGTATTGCTGCCGATTATGGTAATGATACGTTTGCGCGTATCGCAACTTGCCACAATGATACAGATCCGCGTACAGAATCTATAAACCGTTCCTTTGATGCACCTTTTTTTTTAATTCGGGGAACCTCTTAAACTGTAATCCCATAAACCCTGCACCGCAACCCTAACGCAACCCTAATGTGAGCGAGGGGATTTGCGGACCACCAGTCACGAGAAATTCAATATTTATCTTATATTACAGAATATTTCAACAGAATTATTTTTGCAGAGAAGTTAGTTGTAGTTTGTAAAATATACTGTTCCTCTAAGAATGTGTTAAAAATATATCGTATAATGCATAAATAATTTTATAATTTGAACAGAACTTTCGAATAAAAGTACAATATTAATTTTTATGGAATACTATTTATGAGATGACTAGAGGGCAGATTTTTATGTATTTTAAGGCTTACGAAAATTTTCAAAAGATGCTAGAATATAAAATTCGATAGAGTTCAGTACAATATTTATTTATCTTGGATCTGCGAAGGCTGTTCCTACTAAAAATATGAATTACATAAACATGTCCGCAGTCTAACAATCACATAAGAAACACATAATCGTCTTTGTGCATTAACTTGTGCAACCAGTACTTTCCATAACAAATTAAAAAAATCTGTTGCACTTAGGACTCGGTAAAAAGCCGTGTACAAAATCTAGCCGTGATTTTACGAAGTTCCCCGAGCGGTCTGCCTTGAAATCCATCGTTCATTATCGGTAATTGATTTTACGAGCCACTGTGTAGGAAGGAAGGTATTTAGAAATTCAATCACGTATTCACTTGCACTCGTGAGGCTCGTTCGAGTCCACCGCAATCCTCCATAGAGAAGGCTGGTCCTCGGAACGGTAATTCAAAGGATCGAAGGGTAAAATTTCAAGGAAGCGAAGAAAGATCTTTTAAAGGGCGCATCGTTTAGAATTTTTAATTACTATGCAAAATCAGCCGCGGAGGAGTTAGTATTACAATACAGCGTGATTGGTGGCTGGGTATATACTCATCACTATTCATAGGACGAGCACGTCCGGAGCTGCAGGTTCGTTAGAGCTATCCACCCTGTTCCGCATAATGACGTAATTAGCGCGAACCCTTAGTCCGAGGGCTACCTATAACCAACTCACCCTTCTCACGCTTTTGTAATGGCTGTTGCACGAAGTCACCTGAAAAACTAGCGTCACGTGCACCATTAATCCCCGCGGCGATTAGGGTATCTATCCAGAAGTATCTGCACTCAAACCCTTGTCCCTTATTATACGATAGAGCTACTATACTGGTTACCATATTTAGCAAACCGCGATTATGCTGGACCGTCGATTCTGCGGAATACTCTGTCCAATCAGACTTCCAGCTGCTTTATTGCCTCTCTGTTTCAAGAAAATTCTGTTCTTCTTTGTTCCGATGAAAGTATAATCAGCCTTTACAATTAATTCGAATGGTAAACGAGGTTGACTTTGTTTTTAATATTACCTTGAGAATAGTTTTTCCGCGTCACGCGATGAGTCAGTTTAGCAGCGTTTTCAATAAAGGATTGTTAAATTGAACAATTTAGCTAAAAACAATTTACCTTCCATCTTCATTTTTAATTATTTATGGTCTCATCAATCGCACTTTAGTCACCGCATTAATTTTGCTCGAATTCATCTAGCTATGTGGTCTTGAACCAGTGTCGCTAGATCAGGGGAATTGAGTCGATTCATCACTGTGCTTAACAAAACACAGTTAAATATAAAACAATGTTTACCGTTGCTACGTATAGTTGCAGTCGGACATAATATTGCCAATTAAAGCTAGAATGGTTCTTTAACTCAACTATTTTGATACAGATGGAACTGTTCCTTCCGAATCGCCAGCTCACATTAGGCGAAGGTTATTGCGCCTAATGGAAAAATTTGTAACACATTTGACAAGGATATTATTATCCAAGAATTAAGATAGAGAAATGAGGATCGCGATGAGGTAAGGTAGTGAACACGACAATTACAGCTGGAAAGTAATTAGACGACTTACTTAAAGGAAATCGCGTGCTCAGCATCCTGTAACGAAACGGCAATTTTTCCTCGACGCCATTGTGCAATTCCGTAAACGAGCTCTCGTACACATGTCCAAGGGGCAACTCGAATATACCGTCGGTTCCTTTCTCATTAAGTCGAACACTCGTGAGTGGCGCGGGTCGCGGCTTAATCGCACGTAATCGCGCCCGCGGAGAAACGCTGTGTAGCGGTTTGATGTCACTTCGCGCATGGCTGGTTCGCAAAACCGCGTTGCAGGCCCGATATCTGGGCCCGGAGTCACGATTTTCTTCGCTGCGTGTTCTTATCGATAATCGAGCCACTGGGCGAGCCGGTGAAAGTTTGAGAAACCCGGCCGGACATTAGCTAGAGCTGAGAGCCAGAGACGGGGCGTTGTTGAATCGAGGATATGTAGAGTGAACTTTCCGTCGAAATGGCACTCACGGCAAATCCGCGAGCGATTAATGACTCACCGTTTCATTGAAAGAGAACGGCGCCGCCTCAGCTTTTCCCCCTCGTGTGTTTCCGTTGGCTTCGTGTTCACTGCAAGTCGCGATAGAGATTTCAACGCGTTATCGAAGGATAACTGGTTACCCGGTTCCAGCCTGTTACCCGACGATGTCACCGTGTTTTCTGATAAACTGCGGAACACCGTCAAAACTCGAGCTATAAATCTGCTTTGAACGCAGGAAATGCGTGGGATTTTATAACTCTGTTGCCATTCACGAACAGATTTATATCGCGAAATTGTATCCTATCTTAGAAAACCATTTTTTGAAACCATTCGATGCATTAATCACTAAAACACCGAAGAGATGTTCGCGAAGAGATAATCATGCACATTTTCACGAACGCATTTTATTGCAGTATGCTAGACCAGGCCTGGACTTCTCTCCCTACTCCTAGGTCCTCCCTATCAAACTCCTGTGGTGTATGGGAGAAGGCATTGTCGCCAGATGTGGGGAGGAAGCACGAATTGAGGGGAAAAGCGTGGGGAATAACGTCGTAGAAGGGGAATGTAGAGTGGGGGAACAAGTCTTGATCTGGCGACTGGGAGGGGTTTGCAGTCATGTACAGTGTCGCCAGATCGAGGAAATCAAAGGGACTACAGTTTACCCCCTCTCTGATAAGATTAATATTAGATATATTAATATTACTCAGATTAATACGTGACCAATCTACGGTCTTAGAATGTCGGAGTATGCTCATGGTGCTGGAATGGGGTAGTGGAAAGGGAAAAGGAGGAGAGGAAAAATCGACCAGTTTTGGTCGATTCTGGCGACACTGGTCATGTGAGACAAAGCACGGAGGAGCACGGTACACTCTAGTAGTGCGAGTCGTGAACCGAGAGCGGGGAGACTCAGTTATTTCCTATGAAACAGAAAACCTGTTATTTAACCGTGGAAGATTCAATGTTAAACTCCTACATTCAACAATTTTACAACAGATTTGACTATGTAGAAATCAATAGAAGAAAAATGGTAAGAAATTGAAAGGAAGCTTAAATCAGCTTGCAATGTCAGTGGACAAAAAAAACCATAAAAAATTACTTTGTAAAACTAATTAAATGTCTTGCCGCTATTCAATCTAGAAATATAAATCAGTGAACAACCGTTCCGTATATTTTCGCCTTCGCGAGCACCGTCTACTTTCTCGTGGATCTATTTTGTTTTTCACCAGCACCGATCTACAAGACTCGAACCAGGCTACGCTCTCGTATCTCCGCGTTTGGCAGCGCGTTTTCTCCGGCGAGTGACCGCTGTTAATCTTTCAGAAATGCTCTGTCGAGCGTCGACGTTTTACAACCGCGAAAACGCTGGCGATGAACACACGGCGACCGAGCTCGGTCAATTAAACGGTGATCTATTTCTTGCTCGGCGAAAAACTCGGTCGAGGAAGTGATCGTACGCTAGCTGATTCACGTGCGGAGCACACGCGCACGCATGCAATAAGAATTTCGAACCTTCGAAGCTTCGAAGGATTCGAAGGAACGAAGGGAACTTCGAAGTGCCCGAAATTTCAATGTCACGATTTTTGATAAATAAAAATATTAACACAAAAATTAGATAAAAAAACAAAGAAACTCCGTTTTTTTTTCAATCTTCTAATAATTTACAATACTACGAAGGTTCGAAATTCGAAACTTCGATTCTCATCACCTTCGAAGTTTCTGAAATCGAAGCTTCGAAATCTTCGACCTTCGAAGGAAAGTAACAGCCCTAGTCTACAGTCGCCGGATGAGGGGAATTGACTCGAATCGAGGGGAAGAAATTGCCCTCTCTCTGCCAATACCGAAGTAGTCGCGTGACATTGACCGCGTCACGTGACCGGCCGCGGCGGAAGCGTAGGGGAAGGTAGAGTGGGGACACAAGTCTTAATCTGACGACTGGTTTAGTCGCCTTATAAGTCCTGTTTTCAGATATGTGCTTCGGAAAAGCATGAACTATCTCCCGGCGATTGTATTTAAAGGAACCGTATACAACGCGAGCCGGCGAATCAATTAGACAATTGACAGTTGACCGATTTATTAACCATTCCTGGCGGTTAATAATGAAACGACACAGGGGAGGACCTCCTAATGGGCAGCCGTAAACGGTAAAACGTGAGAAATACGCGGATCGTTAAGTCCTGTTCGGGGGATATGCGCCGGTAAAAGACGAGCAGGATTCATTAGAGCGTTATTACGTTCGCGCCTGCGAATAAGCTGCTATTATACGTAATTATACTAACTGGGGAAAAAAAGGAGGGCGTGCAAGTAACTCCGAGGGAAATCATTGTCGAGGCCCTTCAGCTAAGAACGGCGAACGGGCAGAATCGGAAGCGAGTGGAATGACTCGCAGCTTGCATCGAAGTCATTTTCTTAATTAACCAACGAGTTTCTTATTCTATTAACCCATTCTACGTGTCGTTGCACGTCCCCATCCGTGTAGAAAATTAATGTTCGCTAATTGCTTCTGATCCCGTTTAGCACAATGGAACTTTTTGCCGCGCTTTGCTTAGTCACAGCTGGTAATTCATTTTTCCCAATGAAATTCTGGCGAACTGTTTCTCCTCTTTTGATTGTAGTATTGGTCGTACTTTTTTGCTTGTATTCTTCCAGTCCCTTTATGAAACGTTTCTATTTACAAATGGAATTATGTGTACCGTTATAATGTTTAATACAATTCAATAACATTAAGAATTACGATCAGATTCCGGGTTTTTATTTCTTATCGTAATAATTTTAATGGATTGGCAATCCTATTTTTAAATATCTTAAATATTTTCTCTGTTTCTCTGTTTTTCTCTATTTGATGAATATAAATACATAAAATAATCAATAAAAAGATTTATTTTTCGTAGTTGAAAATGAATGAATTTGTTACATTTGGAAAATTGTTGTTTGTGCATCAGCGGAGAACATCCATGGAAGTGAATCGCAGTGTTACACCTATGGTCGCATATGCTTCTGTTTATCAAGTCATCTAGCGTGCCCAGTCAACGAGGTCAGAAACACGATGGTGTTGCGATGCTGACGACCTCTAACCATTCTCGTACCTTTCTACCAGCTTCTGGAAAGTCGCGGCCGCATGTTCTTCCTCGCCCCAACATGTTTCTTACGCGTGAAGCTTTGTATGGTCAAGCTTTCGTTCCTCTTTAATCAGATATGGTACCGCTTGAAACATTACGCATAGAGCGTTTGGCGGAATACACGGAATTTAATTAACTGTACATCTATGCGGTTGCATCCTTCTATAGAAAATGTGGTCACGCTGGTAGGATTTTTCATAATAAATTAGGGGACTGCTAATACATGGAGGGTGTCACGCGCCGGCCAAGACATAGTTGAAATTGATTTACACGTAAATATTTATTGAGAATAACGCGTCTATATTTTAATAATAAAAGATATAGTTTATTTTCCGCTTTACAAAAAGTGTATATGTATAAGAAGAGAATATAGTCAGAATTCAAACTGAATATCGGTGGCATCGCAAAACAAAACTGCAACGAAGAGGCCGAGCCGATTTTGCAAATTGGTGGGCGCCTCCTCATTGGCCATTGTCGTGGCACAGAGTATGGAAAGCTTACTTTCCAACAATATTAATATACATCGTTTTTTAAATGTCTAACAATAGTTATTTTGTCTGAACTTTATTTACAAACTTTTATAGGATGTCACGTTCAGGCGAAAACATAGTTGAAATTAATTTACACGTAAACCTAATATTAATATACATCACTTTTTCAATGTCCAACAATAGTTATTTTGTCTAAACTTGATTTACAAACTTTTATAGGGTGTCACGTGCAGACAAAGATACAGTTGAAATTGATTTACACGTAAAATTATTAGGTGTAGAAATTAATTCAGTGCCTTTTTAAAACAAATTTAGTATTTATTTATAATGTGATCATACATCTCTGTTATTTTTTGAAATAGTCTCCATTATTTTCGATGACTTTGGTCCATCTTTCAGGCAATTGTCGAAATCCTCGACGGAAAAAAGGTGGCGGTTTTGATGTAATAAATTCGTCAATACTTTTTTGCACCTCTTCCAATGTTTGGAAATTTGTATCTGCTAAATGACGCTGGAGTGATCGGAATAAATGAAAATCCAAACAGAATTCAATTCATTCATCAAAATCAAAGCAGAACAAATCATTTCAGCGGCTTCGGAACCATTTTTCTTTAATTGAAAGGCATACAGTATACAGTGCCATATGTGAGTCTTGTCAGACGCCGCCATCTTGCTTACTAATAGTTTTTGTTTTGACTAGATCTCAAATGTTTCATAACTGTAAGAGTGTTGGTACTTAAAAGTTACGAAATAATTTAATATCAAGGCACCGAATTAATTTCTACACCTAATAATATTAATATACATCATTCCTTCAATATCCAACAATAGTTATTTTGTCTAAACTTGATTCTCAAACTTTTATAGGGCAAGCAAATATACAAAGTATTTAAGAATGGGCCGCCTGTAGCACGATTTTGTACCCACCCTGAAGGAAAGGCTGATCGAGCGGGTAAACCAACATAATTACTTTCAACGCCGCTGCACGGATGCACCGAGCCGAATGTCGGCTGTGTACACGAGCAATGTTGGTCGACGGTGAGATCACTCACCGGAGGAGAAGTGGTCAAGAGACATTAACGGTAGCCACGCCGGATCGCCATTACAATGTTTGCTCACGTTTTCGAGGCGCGCACGAGCGAAAGGAATACTCCCCCGCCCCCGATCTCCCTCGGCCCGGTGTGTTCGGTTCTCAAATATATCAATGATAATCAACAGAGCATACCCCGAAACACGTCAAATATGGACACTGCTCTCGACCGGCGTAGAAAGTACAAAAGGAACCCCATGAAATTTCGAAATGGCGTACACAAGCTTTCTCGAGAGAGCTTTTAAAGAATTTTCAGTTTATTATCCCGAGGTGCCTTTTTGCTCCCAGAGGAAATGGAAGCTGCGGGGTGCTATTACAGAAAGATCTGCCCGGTAATTAAGGGAGTAGACTCCTTTTTCCAGGATTGCAAGGGTGCGGGATTCGCGTTCTCATTTCTTGATAATACAAAAATGGGAGTTTTCATTAGTCAAAAACACTAGATAAATGATCGATCTAGGCCGCTATCGCCCTCAAAAGTCCTATTTTTTCGTTTATGAGGCGTAATTTGCATTATTCGGCAGCATGTAGCTATGAAGATAGCTTAATGCACAGTTGTATGCTTCCGAATAATGCAAATTACGCCTCGTAAACGAAAAAATAGGATTTTTGAGGGAGATAGCGCCCTAGATCGATCTTTTATCTAGCGTTTTTGACTACTGAAAAACCTTGTGTTTGTATTATCGAGAAATTAGAACGTGAATCCCGCACCCCAGCAATCCTGGAGACGAGTCTACCGCCTTAAGTTAGAGAGACTGACAATCGTTTCTGTACAATATAGCTAGACACGCAGATCAGAGTATGTAGTACAGGTATGCATTGTAGAACCAATATTAACGACAAAAATATTGTCTTCTGTTTTCAAATTACATATGTAATTGGATTCGTTCAACACTAAACCTACTAAGCATTAAAAGAATCTGGTAAATGTTGCCTTATAAAAATGACAACACTAAGTTTATTGAGATTGTCCATAATCTTCAATATAATATATGCTTGTATAAAGAAATTTATTCCATTATATTCCACAAATGAATTTTTATAATATCGATAATTGTAAAATATAAAATCGATCATCTGACCGTGATAGGTTCACTGTTAGATTCTTTCAATTGTTATATTATAACTAGACTGAGCATTTTATAACAGAGTAAACTAGTATAATTAACCAGTAAAAACATTTAAATAAATTCAAGTTACTGTTGTATTATTGTCAAGCGACTAAAATTATTAAAAGAAAATAATAAATGTCTATCAGGCTCCTGTATCTTGCAGTGAATGCAGATAGCTTTTATCATGCATAAGAGTCCGCAGTCTAGTTATAAACTAAACTTCTGGAAACGCGTGTAAATCTATATTTTTATGGACAAAGTCAATAAAAGTAAAATTAATCCTCGCAAGGTAAGGTCTGAGAACACATAAATAGTAAGGTGGGGTCTTTTAGACTCCGATAAATGAATTTCATAAATAGCCTCGTTTTTAATTGTGGGATAAAGAATGACACAGGATAAAAAGTAAACAAACAGATTTGATTTTATTTATATAAAAATTCTTTTGAAAAATCTGAAGCTGGGGTCTCTGAGACCCCACATTACCTTGCGAAGGTTAAGTAGAAAGTACAAAAGGAACCTCGTGAAATTTCTCTCGGGAGAGAACTTTTAAAGAATTTTCAATGGTTTATTATCCCGGGATGCTTCTCTGCTCCCAGAGGAAATGGAAGCTGCGGGACGCTATTACAGAAAGATCTGCCCAATAATTAAGTTGACGTTAGAGCCAGGTGCAGAGACATGAGCGCGGTTACGCTAGTATGCAAAAGGCGTCTTCGACAAGCGGGGACCAAAGTGTGATAAGCCTGCACACTTATTTATCAGACGCTAGGGGTCGGGGGTGCGCGGATACACCATCTTCATGCATTAATGCATGGAACGCCGGTTGACAGTACCACTGTCCTCTCCTCTCGAATAGTGTCGGGAAACCGAGTATAATGCGTTCTCGGTTGGATCAGTGGCACGTACATCGAACGAATCCGTCGATAGGTATCAGTCTAATCAGGTATCTGTCAGTCCGACAGATAAATGAACGCTGCTTGCACCCGTTTCCTTCGCACGCGAGTCCAGCCTGCAGAAAAGCCTGTTTCATATTCAGTGGTCGCTAGTACGGATTTAATTACTCGTTTCCACTTTGATGAAATGATTCAGGCACTTGGACACTTAGGAATGCAAATCAAGCAGAGTTTTGCAATATCCTCTCCGAATATTGTTTTTAATGCTGAGATATTAATTTTTCTTCCCTTTCTTTTCAGGTAAGTGAACGAATCTTTGATCCAGCCTTTGTGTCAGGTCTACTTCAGGTCAGCTCAAACTCGTTTCAAATTCAGACACGGAATTTTCATGTGTTGCATGTTGCATGCTGAACTGTGGACGATTACGCGTTTCATTTTTATTACGTTGATCTTGTTCAAAGGAACGATTGAAAAAGAATTTATTCTCTAGAAGATTCGCATTATTAAAAACTTCTGTTTTATTTAGAAAATGAAGATCATCGTCAAAAGATAAAGTGGAATAGAACAGAAATTACAATGCAGTTTTTAATATAATTTTACTTTTATTGACTTTGTCCATAAAAATATAAATTTACATCACAGTTTAGTTTATAACTAGACTGCGGATCTTTATGCATTTATAGTAAAATTGAGTAGATGAAATTCAAAATTGTTGAAATATTTTAAAAGTTTTAAAATATTTTAAAGATTTCTCCTCTATTAAAACCATTATATATAAGGGAAGAAATAACATTCAATTTGGTTTCTATTTCTTGCAATCGATGCAGACAATTTTTATTTTGCATAAAGATCTATTCATAACAAAAGCTGTCTGGATTCCATGCAAGATACAAGCGCAACATAGACATTTATTTTTTTATTTAGATAAATTTAGTGACTTGACGATAATACAACACAGTAACTTGTATTCATTTAAATATTTTATAAAAATGTTTTGTTATACTATTGGATCGTTCGGAAAGTCATTTCGTGTTTTTAAGAGAAAATTAAAGTCAATTTTTTACCATTTAGAATAAGTTTTATGACATTTTGTTCTATGGTCTCTTGCGATTTTTCAGGCAAGTTACAGATCCCATGCTCGTAGAATTTCTGTTTTTTATTAGCAAAATATTTAGTTATATGACTTTTCACGACTTTATTTGAAATGAAATTTGCACCGCATAAAAAATGTTGAAAAAAGCGAAAAAAATAGTAATCGATGGTACATTCTCTCTGTAAACAGCGCACAACTTTTTCTTTCGTGCGCTACATTTTTACCCTTGCGGTAATAAAAAAGCAAAACGTGATGCAAATGCGTACTTTAATTTTGCATATTTGATGTGATGATAAAAACATACTTGGAAGATTAGAAAGCACTACATGGTAGGAAATTACGTCTGAAATGTCAGCTTTCCTTGACACCACGATTTTGCGATTTAAAATAAGGTTGGCAATAACAAATGGAAGCAATGCCATCTCACGAAATGATTTTCCGGACGACCCAATAGTTTACTGTTATAAAATGCGCAGTCTAGTTATAATATAATAATTGAAAGAGTTCGAACGAAATCCAATTACATACGTAATTTGAGAACAAAAGACAACAACATTTTTTTCA
Organism: Lasioglossum marginatum; assembly: GCA_028455795.1. NCBI lineage: Eukaryota > Metazoa > Arthropoda > Insecta > Hymenoptera > Halictidae > Lasioglossum > Lasioglossum marginatum. Next base: position 6,060,221 of record CM052242.1, read on the forward strand.
TCAATATTGGTTTTCGCGTGCATACTCGGATCTGCATGTCTGGCTAATTGTAGATGAACAATTAGAATGTCTGAGGGAATAATGTTGTTAGCACCGCTTGGAATACCTGTGGAGCGTAGCGCGATCATGCGCGAGGGTGCGAGAATAGCCGATTCGCATATACACCCTTGTTAGTTAGCACGGCCGCTCGTTTTCTTCGTTATTATCGTGTAGGCGTCAAGGTTGTCGGAATTTCCGCTTATTAAGGGCCTGCCGTCGGCATCCGGCGCGCTCGCATAGAATTCGCCGCGTCAATGTGAAACTTGAACTTGAAAGAGCCGGTGTTTGCACTTGCATGCATTTGCGAAGCTCGTTCGCGGGTCACGTGACCGCTGGATCCCCGGAAAGCGTCATCTTCGATCACGCTCGATTTTATTTCAGGTTGCATTATTTGAATTTCAACGTGAATTTGCACGAGAACGGTTCATTCTTGCCCGATGATTCTTTTGAGAAGTTTGTCCCTCTCGACGAGTAGATCACGATAGAACGATAAAACAATTTGCACAAAACATTTTTAACGAATCTTTGCATAATTTCTTATCATTTCCTGTACAGCACAAATACATACATTCATTCCAGACGTTAAGAAAATAATATTTCAACAATAAACATAAAATCGTTAACAAAAAAGCTGAACTTGTGTAGAACTTCAGTCTACAGAAATTATATCGAGAAAATTGTATGTCGCGTAAAACTCCGTATTTTCTTTACGCTGAACTTGTACAGACTACATTATGTAAAAAAAATACCAAGACATCTTAAATGAAACACACAAATTTTCAATTTTCTTCAAAATTTATTTTATTGCCTTCAAAATAGGCCTCTTCCGAGCCAATACACTTCTGCCAGCGCAAAATTCAATCATCGAAGCACTTCTTATAAGCTTCTTATAAGTTTTCTGGTATGGTATGGTTCTTTCAGCGAATTTTGTTTCACGGCCTCTACCGAATCAAAATGGCGACCTCGAAGGGGTAATTTGAGTTTGGGGAATAAGAAAAAGTCACAGGGGGCCATATCTGGCGAATACGGTGCTTGGTCGATGACAGTTGTCGAATGTTTGGCCAAAAATTCGGTTTTAGCAGTCGCTTTGTGAGATGGCGCCTCGTCGTGGTGCAAAATCCACGATTTAAACGCATTGTACCTCTCATATGCTCGTGCTCTCGATATAATTGAATCACCGAATGCCTTATTCAACATTTTTAACGAGTCGGTACAAGAAATTTCGTTGGCAATACAAAATTTCAAGCGATTTCTTTGTTCAATTTTTTTTTCCATGGTAACGGTCGTAGAACATTCTTGGAGTAGACTGATACACTCGGCAGCTGTAAACAAATTGTGCGACAGATCGAGCTCAACATCTGCGTCGTAATAGTTTACAGTCCTACTAACTTTTATAAACATGACATTTTTTAATACCTCTTACGCGGGCAGTTTAAATGAGGATGCTTCGGTACCTTTTTGACACAATGTACATACGAATGTAGTAGGGAATAAAAGTCAGTGAAAACTGGAAAGTACAGTGATTAAGCGGCGTGTTCGGCACGTTCTCATCTTCGATTCAGCATACGAATCCTTCGGGGGACTATCCGTACTGCTTTTGCCAACTGGTTTCTATCACGGTGGTAGCAGTGGCACGAGCAATTCGTGGGCCAGAGATGGCCAACGAATCCGTAACGAGCCTATTGTCTTTGTCGCCGATTGCTGCAGTCGCGACGCCTTCCTGACGGCGTCGGTCGTCTGCAAAAACCGCGATTGTAACACCGGCTGGCCAGTACATAATTAATTAAATGGGCGGACATCGGCAGCTGAACGGTAGCTTGGCCTTTAGCTGACTATTAATTAGAGTTACACAGCCTGGTGTGCACCGAGGGATACCATACTGATTTTGTTCTGCGTCGCGGATCGCCCCGAGAACAATTTTTCTTTTTCTACCACCAAACAGGATCTAACTTTGATTCCCATATTTTACATAACATTTCGCTAGGATTTCCGCATTTCTTTTTGCTTTGTGTAGCACAATTCAATCCTCGATCATTCTGGATCTTTCGATAAAAGACACTTTATATAATTTTTTCCTAATTTCTTTGTAGTCTGTGTAACACGTTAGAACCTTCAATCATTCCACACGTTTAGAGTTGTGACGTTTTTCTGATCACATTGACAATAAACATGACACAAATTGGATCTTGTTCAATTGACGATTCGATAGAACCTCGGTTATCCTAACTGTTGATACTTAAATTTAAATTAAAAGTAACTATCGGATTAAATCTTATACAATCATGTATGACTCGATTAACACCGGTTTTATATTTGTCATTTTACAATTAGTGAAATTACGAAGTTAAATGGAAATTGATTCGATCAATTTCTTTATCCAAGCACATATTGTAATAAAAAAATTGCACAAAATCTAAATAAATAGAGCTTTGTCATTTTTGTAAGCTAAAACATTTCACTCGCTTTTGTGTTAATGAAGAATTCAGATATCGTAAATAAAACAGATATTTTGTTTGCGCAGAATTGATATTATACCTTGTTTAACAATTGAGTTTGTTGACGGTACGACGTTAATGTATTTATTGATGCTGATTTGCATTTTGCCCCCTCGATGCAGCAGTGATACAGTCGTAGTAGACGCAGTTGGTATTGTTTATCCTCGAGTACACACCAACGCGTCTCCCACCACTGACTTTCCCACGCGTGTTCCGACTCCCTTAGCAGTGTTTTTCTGCTGTCTCGGCTGTTGGCAGCGACTTGCCGTCTGGGCCAGTTCGAGACGCTTCACGATTTCCCGAGAAACGTGGTTGCGCGTGCTTCTTCGAGCCAGTCGCAGCGATCGATCGTCTTTTTCCTCGATCCCTCGACGACGTTGACTCTTGCCACGATCGCAGATCGGATAGACGACTACCAGGAAAATATCGATCTCGATCGGGATTCATAACGGAACTTTCCGCGACGTTGCTGTTTCGTAACTTCTTTTTCTTTTCCTCCAGTTGCATCACTATTTAAGTAAATCGTAATTTTTCGCAATGTCCAGCCCCACTGCAAATGGCGGTAGTACGTGTCTATCTGTGATTTCCGCCGCAGCACCCGTCTCTGGCTTCGTCTAGACGAGAATCCTTTTTTGATCCTTCTTAGGCGATAGTCGGCACGCTCGCCTACAACATCCCATAGAAACGCGTCGTCCGCCATAAAGGTTGCGGCACACCTTGTGCCTCTTTCAAGGCCGACCGTCGCACAATTTATGCTTCGGCCCTTTTTCCATGTTTATTGTCGTAATCCTCGCGCAGACTCGACAGTTACCGTTCATGCTTAGGACACAAAAGTTGCTATATAAAATACATAGTATAAAAGTGGTGTCGATTGTTATTCAATTATTAGGTCCCTCCAATTGTTACACATTTTATGGCATTTAAGCTCTACCAACTCATAATTATTCTAATAGTTTTATGCGGAAATGAATTCGTGAGAAAACACGTCGAAATATTTTATTGGAAGGGTGTAGTCGGATAAGGGAGTTAAAAGGGAATTATCAATAGGCCATTCGATAGCTTATCCAAAGAAAATATTTCGGTCCAATTTTCAACCCTGTATGTCGACACGGGGGGTAGTAATGGGGTGACAAAGAAAATCAGGTTTCCCCGTAATTTCTCATATCCTCTTCAATTGAAAATTCTGAAGAAACCAGGCATATTTTCGCTATTGGAATGCACATCTACGAATTGTTTTCCGAACTTTTAGCTTCGAACCCGAATTTTGTTCCGATTTTTCAAAGTGGAGCACATAGTTGAAAGAATCAAAAACCGGTGATTTTCAAGCGCCGTCTTGTTGGAACAATCTCCTGACTGCAAACAATTTTAACAGATGGTCTTGTCAACCAATATTTACAACACTGTTGTAATATCAAGAGGGTGTTTCTATCTGCAGGAAGACAGCGTTGCGGTTTCTTAATTATTGAAAAAACCAGATGACGTAACTAATTAATTTTCCGCATTTTTCATCCGCCTGATCGAACTTCCTCGAACCCGATGACAAGCTGTTTATTAACGTCACTTAGCAGACGTGTCAACGTCAGTCGACAGTCCGCTTCCCTTTTTGAGCCGGCTAAATCGGAAAATGCCTCCGAACGCCATCGCAAAGCGTAAATTCGATCCGTGAAAGCGTACTCGCGTCGATCACCGGGCGGATCAGAAAGGAGGGACGCGTTCTGGTTAGTCATTAACGATCTTACGATCGTATCGTCGAGATATCCTATTAATTACGAAATTGCTAACACGACAGCGAACGCGGATCTCAGTCCCAGCCTCGTCGCAACAACATAATTCGATGAAAGTTGACTTCTGCCCGCGCCGTGGACCTTCTCTATACCATTAGGCCCGCGAAAAAGTATTTTGCGAACGCGATAATTGGCTGAAATCTCTTCCGCGTTGGAAAACTCCACCCTTGATGTAGCGGCACATGTCTCGACAAATTATATAAGATGTAAGTACTAGGTCATTCAGAAAGTTTGTAGCCTAACAATGAAATGACATGAAATAATGAGTCAAAATACATTTATTCTTCAGTATATTCTCCCTTAAGCTCAATACATTTTTCGATTTTCTAATTAATTTACCGCGTCTCTGAAATGATTTTCCTCGAGACCTCTAAAATACTCATCTACGGCTGCTATGACTTCTTCATTTGATAAAAAACGCCTGCCACGTAGGGATTTTTTGAGGTAGGAACAAATGGAAGTCAGAGGGGGCCAGGTCTTGTGAATATGGTGGATGCTCCAATAATTCATAGTGTAACTCCTTGAATTTGGCCACTGCAAGAACACCATTGTCCTGGTGAAAAATTACTTTTTTCTTCGCTAAGCCAGGTCTCTTCTCCCGAATTTGTGCATCCAGTTTATCCAAAAGGTTTGAGTAATACTCTCCTGTTATTGTTTCCCCGGTTTGAAGGCAATCAATTAACAAAATTCATTTTGCATCCCAAAAAACGGATGCCATAACATTCTTTGTCGATTTTGACCACTTTAGCTGCTTTGGAGCTGAACAACCGGGCTCAGTCCACTCTGCGGTTCATAGTGGTAAACCCAAGTCTCATCCATGATTACAAATCGACGCACAAAGTCAGTTTTATTTTTTGCAAACGATCCAAATGTTGTTGAGAACATTTCACGCGAATGCGTTTTTGATCCGAATTTAACGAATGCGGCACCCATCTTGTCAATAGCTTTCTCAAACTTAATTCATTAGTTAAGATCTCATGAACTGATCCAGTTGAGATGGTCTCAGCTAAATCAACTACAGTTAATCGGCGATCTTCCAAAACCAAATCATGGACATGATCAATCATTTCTGAAGTGGTTGCAGTTTTTGGACGTCCTGAACGTGGATCATCATTAATGTCTGTACGACCATGCTTAAATAGAGCAACCCATTTTTTTACCATTGCATATGAAGGAGCACTGTCCCCTAACACATTCATCATATCATCAAAAATTTCCTTTCCGCTTAATCCTTTTTTTATATAAATATTCAATGACTGCACGATTTTTCAAGTTTTCTATGTTTTTAACCAAAGCAAACACGTCTACTTTAATCAGCCGCCTGAAGCTATTTGAAAGATCGATTTGGAATCGATGGTATGTTCACATCAAGGACGGATGAAAACCATCTGTGTCAGGCTACGAACTTTCTGAATGACCTAGAGTCGATTGCATTTTCGAGCATGAATTATTTAATTGAGAAAAATCATTGCTGTTTAAATCTAAAAGGCTGGAATACAAAAAAATATATAGAACTTTGTTCATGCATAATAACTTTTTTAAAGATAAAAATATGGATAATTGTTACTCATGCACAGGGTGTACATGATCATAGCGTGATTCTACAACGGATTGGTGGAAATTGATGAAAGAAAGCTGCCGCAAAATTAATTTCAAGGTCAAAAGGTCAACAATTTTTTTTGGATCGAAGCCGTGGGTAAAAACTGAACCGTTCTCCCAAAAAATTGCGATGAAGTTTTTTCGTTATCAAACTGATTTCATTTATATTATATTTTCTATATATTTGACGAAAGAAATAATCTCCAAGGGCTCCATCGATAGCATGCTGTACATGTAAATTCCATCTGGCGGAGGATTGAAAATATAGTATAAATAATATCAGTTTGACAATGAAAAAATACGCGATGAAAATTGCCCTCAAGAGAAACCGAAAGAAAAAAGATTCCGCAACGGTTCTGCACCGGTTATAAGTTCCTCTATGGTAATTTTCACGACAACGAGCCTGCTGCGGATCAGCTTTCATTCAAAACTGGCAAGTTCCAAAGAGAATAATTCGAAAAAGACGGGGGATGGTTAGCCCGGGAGTATAAACAGGAAGAGGAAGACCGCAGTTTTCGAGGGATTAGCGTTCTTTTTGGCATTTGGCAGCGGAATAACAGACAAAGGCCGAGTAGGAGGGGGAAGGGAAGGCAGGTTCGGACAAAAGGAAACCGTAAGACGACAGGAAACGATAAACTGGAACATCCTACCGAGAGCATGCTCCGGGAACCAGTAGCGTGCAACTCCTCGTTCGGTACGTCGATGATGGAGAACTTGCGCAAAAAGTGGAATCCTCTCGAGACGAAGCTAGTAAGTAGCCTTATGTAGGCTGACTCAGGAAGGTACCTGGAAAGCACGGTGCAAGAACAGTATATCGGCGTGCCGCGCCGGTCGTAGCCGGTGCGCGATGCTGTGTTGCACCTCGGTGCATCGACGGGCAGAAACGCCGGGGACCTGTTCTTTGAACCAGCCTTCGAGAACACATTGCTGGAAAAAGTGGATGAAGTAACGAGGTGAAATTACGTCTTGTTATGTCCCCGGGATTCCGTAAGGATCGATCGAGCTTTTATGACCCGCGTAAAAACGTTCGATTCCGCGGGCCCTCGAACCCTGGAAGCTTCGATCGCAGCTTTTTCAGAAAAATCCAACGCAATACATGGTGCCGCGGACAGAGAGAACACCGTGGTACGATTAACCGGGTATTTTACGTATGGTGCTCTTAACGATTCGATTGCGCCGAAAGAAACGACCGTTTCAGCACCTTCGACGAGCCGGACTTGTCCTCCGCTTCTTGCCACCGACTGGGCATTGACGAATGTGTCTTGTCATTAAGGCCGGAATACTACTTCGCGATTTTTACCTCGCACGGTTTTCATGTTCCAGCTGCTGAAGTTGGATATTGCGAAGTGGATCAGGCTTTACGTACAGAGTGTCCAGGGTTTCTCCGGCCAAACTACGGGAGCATACTCTACAAGTAGAAATAAGAAAGAAAATGTTATATGAAGTTCGGTTAGAAATGCTTTATTACAAAGTTATAAACAAATGAAATTGAATTTGGTAACGGCGGATTTTGCCTCGCAGACTATGAAAGGTCGAACATGTTTATCTTATTCGTCGATAATTATCATGTTTACTATCTTGGAGTGATTCAACATCACTTTCACCACAACACCTGTTAGATATTCTGCGAAGTAAAATTCCCCGTTACCAAATTCAATTTCATTTGTTTATAACTTTGTAATAAAGCGTTTCTAACCGAACTTCATATAACATTTTTTTTTCTTATTTCTACTTGTAGAATATGCTCCCGTAGTTTGGCCGGAAAGAACCGGGGACACTCTGTATATTAAACATGCATACAACGAGCGTATATTAAAACCTCTAAGTAGGTTTGAAAATATACTCGTTTGGATGAAAATGCACATTTGTTATATGAATTGTTGGTCGAATATATAATTCTCCACTTTGGATCATTTTCATACTTGTCATTAAGGCCGCAATACTACTTCGCAATACTACTTCCAGCAACTGAAGTTAAATATTGCAAAGTGGATCAGACTTTACTAGGTTCGAAAATGTACTTGTTTGGATAACAATGCACATTTGTTATGTAAATTAACTCCATTTAATTGATCATACTGAAGGCCTTCTATACACTGGTAAGAGGTGTTATTGAAATGACCCTTTTCGATTTCGATCAAGAACGCATGTGAGCATAAACCCATTCTGAGTAACCATCATTCATATTTGAAAGGTCAAAGTAGTCCTCTAAGTAGAGACTTTGTAGAATATATCTGTGGTTGTCAGGAAGAAATGTCGCATGTCACATACTTTCACTTTCGAGATATTGTCGTTTAAAGTTTTGATCACTAATGCTTTAACATAGGACATCGGTTAAATTGCATTATTTTTTGAGCCTTTCGAATTTGTTTTCATGACTTTTTTTCTGGTAAATACGTAAATCCTATACTATAAAGCAGAATTAATGCATAAACCCAAATTTTTTGTAATTGTGACATGCGGCGTTTTTCCTGACAACCACAGATATTCGAGTGAATAAGAATGAAATAGTTGATAGTGGGGAAACCAGTACACTGTGTTACTGGGAGTCGCGAGGCGACAGCGGGAAAGGAGTTGCCCTGATTTAGCAAGTGGGTTTAAAAAAAGCAAATTCAATATTTTCCCGACTTCTATATCGTTTTATTAAAATGACAAAGGGTGATTTGGCCAATATCCCCCGTGAGATCGGCCACATGGATCACCGCGTGACGCCACCGCGCTGGGATCATTCGAAGGGGGCGCATGAACGTTTCTATTTACGACTCCGTATTAGCGCTCATTGGAGCCGTTCGGTATCTATCTTAAATGTACACATTCGATCAGCATCGACAAACTTGGGGGCTCGGGCGGAGGGGAAGTGCACGAAGGATACTGGCTAGACACACAGTCAAAGGCCACAGGGAAGAGTTACACCCGCATGTACGTGATTGAACGTGGGCCCGCGATTTACATCGCAATCGGAGTCGTAATCATCGTGAAGCAGCCACACGGTGTACACGGCTGGAAGAGAGACGGAGAGAGAGTGCAAAGGGCCGTGGGCCCGTAGAGGATAGGTTTTATATGTGGCCACGTACGAGATCGTTAGTAAGGGTGGAACAACAACTACGTGGACGACGGACTTAGAGGAAGAAGACAAGTATCTACCGACGATTTAGCGCGCCTTTGCATCTCCGACTTTCGTCCCCTCTCGTGCCTCTTTACCCCTCGTACCCCCAATATCCTCTTCCCTCTCGCTTCTGTTCTCCTCGCGTCTCTAATACCTACACGTCCGCGTTCATTCGTCTTCGCTGCCCGCTTGCCGTTCGGCTCATGTGAAGCTAGGAAGGATTTCTTCCTTGGCGAGGTCCAGAGTGCATTGGACTCGCGAAATTCAATACTTTTTTATTTAAATTTTTGTTAAAATGATGTTCAAGGACGATCCTCCTTGTCCTGAAGTTCTTATTTTGCTTTTGTGCCGTTGCAATTGGCGCAGAACATTTTCATTTCGTATAATCATCCACAGTGTAATAATATCCGTAGCCCGGATCTTTCTATAATGATGATAACGCATGTAATTCGTGTCTTGAATTATTCTTAAATTATTTTAGAGTAATATTATGTCGTACATGATTATTGAATTTTGCTTAGGATATTTATTAAGATTTACTTACGTGATTCGTTAAGGGTGGTCAAGAAAGTGAAGTATAATATGAAAAAGAGATTGATTTATATATAAAACATGAAAATGTAGTAATAATTTAAAAGATCTACTATTTTATAGAAATAAGTAGATTAATTAGGTAAAACTGACTAGGTATCATTTAAAAAAGAATAAGAATTAAAATAATCAAAGAATATCGACGTATTATTTTCAGCTTGCTCAAATTATTGGTGTCTATTTGACTCCTGTTTCTTGCAGTTGATGCAGAGAATTTTTATTTTCCACACAAATTTTCAGAGTATTTTTGGATAAAAATAAGATTCCTAAAGATTGAAATGATTTTTCCACAAAATTGTCAATAATTATTGGGTATGGGAATAAGATTCCATCCTTTTTTGTTGAACAAAAGCGTATAAACCATACCCATAGCGTGTAAACTTTTTACAACAGTAGATCGATCGACATTTAATTCAATTGACAGTTCTTCAAGTGTTTGACGTGGATTTTCATCAAGAATTGCTCGCAAATCTGTATCTTCGAAATCTTTTGACGCACCATCGCGATCTTTGTCCCTTACGTTGAAATCATGGTTTTTAAACCGCCGAAACCATTCTTTATAACTCGTATTTGTTGGAGCATCGTCCCCGTAAATATCAATGAGTAAACGATGCGTTTCCGCGGCACCTTTCTTTAACCCCTTGCCCTACGATTCATTTTACGGTTTCAGTGATTAGAATTTTTTTGTAGATCGTAATTTCCTTAAAAAAGGGGAATATTGATATAAATTGTATTCCTGTATAGGAATATTTCAAAATAATTCAAAATAGAATTTTATTTCGGTTTAAAGGAAATTATTAACATACATTTTTATCAGAATCTGTTCAGAATCTTCATCACGAGCCAGACACGATATTGTAAGGCAAGGGGTTAAAACAAAATAATGCAACATAACTTTCCGCAAATGTTGCTTACTTGGAACAAAACTCGACATTTTTGACGCGAAAAATTGACTGCTGTTCACGCTTCAAACAATTGCCACTAACTGCGTTTCGAAGCTTAGACGCAAGCTTAGAAGCTTAAACCTTTCAAGAACATGTACTACGTTCCATCAAATACGCGAACGGTACTTAAGTACAACGACATCTGTCAAAAGGACGGAAACTTATTCCCATACCTAATATTTTTATCCATTTGAATAAGGTGAAGTCGGGTAAGTGCGCACTAGTTTTTGTAAAGTTGGACTTTAAACTGATGTATTTTCAGTCTGGTATGTAAAAACTTAACACTCTTGGTATCAAACTCTTGCCACAGTTATTACTGATGAATTAGTATTATGTAGGATTCTAATTTTGCTTGAAAATTATCATTTTGATAGGATATTGTACAAAGTGTCAACTACTATGCACTTGCCCCGAAAGTGGGTCTCTGAGTGTTAAAAATGCTTTCAAACCATGTTGCAAGTGCTACGAAAAGAATGATTAACAAGCCTGCTATAAAATGCTTTTTATTGCATTCAATTATATTGTTTAGTTTTATAGTTATCCATTTTTAAACAAACATGTACTTTTATGCTGAAATATGAAAGGGGATACAGTGATATAAAACAAAGTTTAAAATATAAATATGATATTTATTATTAGAAAAATGTTGTCGCTACAAATATAGGGTAATACCCTACTTACCTTTCATTAAGAATTATAGTATAAAAAATAAACTGAAATAGTGAACATGAACTGCCTATATAGTACGCACTTTCCACACCGTGATAGTACACACTGGCCCCGTGTAGTAATATTTACGGGGCAAGAGCACCTTAGTGTTTTCCTCAATAAATTTTAAAAAATACAATAACAACGGTTTATTTAATGTAAGCCTACATCAATATTTGCTGTACTTACCTAAAATAATAACACAGAATATATTAATAACTTGTAAACTACTGAACGTTCAGGGTAACCTCAAAGTTGTACGTGTACCTCTTACGTGACTGTTTGGCATTGGTTGATTCAAGCGAGGAAAACACCTTTATTCTTGGGTGACATGTACATCATTAATAAATACAAGCTAAAGAAATTTCGTTCATATTATAATAATAATAATCAGTTAATGCACTTGCCCTGTTTACGCACTTACCCCACTCCACTTTATTCCAGTTTGAGGATACAGGAGTACCAGTGTTCTGGAAGTGCTGCGCAAAACCAATTAGCCGTAACATTTAGAGTGCGCTCTCGGAATCTCATTGAGCATTCAGCGAGCGCGTCGTTAAATTTTCGCGGTGACTATTTCACGGTACTTCTCGGCGCCTTTGAGGGGGTCGTAGGTGTCTATCCGTGGCGATGATTTTTGCGCTCGTTAGAGCATGAAAGTGCACCGGTGAACATACGTTTCTGTCACCGGTATCGGCGCGATGCATCACCGGACCGAAACGCGTGACTCGATAAATCGCGGCGCCTTAAGGGGCCCGGCTCTACGTTTTCTCCACGCTCGAAGCGTTTTCCGTCTCGCCGCCATAGATCGCGCTAATTTTCGTGAGCATTAAAGTCGCGGAAGCGTTCAACCAAGAACTCCCCGCGATATTGCCCTCTGCGCGACGACGACAACGACAACAACGACCATGGTTGCGTGTGTTTCACGCACGCATGCACCCGATGCTTGCAGAAGAACCGTTCGAACCATTAAGTAGACTTCTACCGCATGCCTGCTTGGATTCCGCGAACATAAAATCCGCTTCTGCCATTATGAGGAAAGGGGAGGCCGCGCGTTTCGCTAAGCTGCAGGCCACATCTGCAATCCAATCGCGCATTTTTGTCGCTCTAATGACATTAACTAAATTGCGGTCAGCGCTCGTCCCTGGACAGGCCGACCGTTTTTGCGACCGGTGGACGTTATTGCGGTCAGGCTTTTCCTGACCGATCCGCCATTTGTCATTTCGCTCAATTTTTTTCACGGACCATTTGCTCTTCTTCTCGTCGCCGCGATTTTCTTTGCCAAGGTCGGCACCGTCTTGATGTCTCTACTTGCCCTCCTCGCAATTCTTCTTGGTTTAATCCTTACACGGATAACAGTATTCGGACTGTAAGTAAATATCAGGGGCAGTTAATTAACCACACTATCTAAGAGCAAATAGTATTAAATTTTATTGAGGTGCTACTTATGCTTCGCACGCGGGGGTCACGCGGAGAATGAAAGGAACACGAACATTCTTACATCGCAAAAGCCTCACCAGAATCGAGACAGGAGGGCGCATTGATTCTATTTTCTAGAAACTTTCAACACGGACACTCTTTGAAAGACATTTCAGAAGGATTAGTTTACTAGGTAATGTGTAGGCAAAATTATTTAAAAATTCCGGAGCAAATTTAATATTATAACGAACATTTGAGATATGTCTTCTGTAGATCTGAGTGAGTTATATACATGCACAAAGTTTTATCGAAGTCGATTCAGCTATAAATAACTAAAATTGGCAAAAATCGTGGGAAACTGCTATCTAAATCAGGCCTGTCTCTTTTCCTCTCCCTACTCCTGGGTCCTCCCCACCAAACTTCTATAGAGTGTATGGAGTGAAGGAGGAGGCAGTAGTCCCTCCCCAGATGAGGGGAGGGAGCACGTGACCGTCCCGTGGGGAAATAGCGTCGTAGAAGGGGAAGGTAGAGTAAAATCATCCTTAAATTAAGTTTAAAATTAATTTATTATCAGTAGACTGCGGATGTTCATACACGTAAAGTATGCAAATATGCACGAAAAATATGATCAGAACTAATACAAAGAGATATTTATTAGTTATGTTTTAATTAAAAATTTATTTATACGGAAACATTATAATTTGCGTTACAATAAATTGCTAATAATTTTTCCATGTTTGTAACACTTAGTTGTTGCCGTTTGTCAGTTAATATTGACTTATATGCTGAAAAACGTTCTACATCACAGGATGTAATGGGTGCATATTTATATTTGCTCCAATAGCGTTGTGGAACATTAGTTGACACATTTCCCAGGAATTTGATCACCACATTTACTAGGAACATTTTCATTGAATTTGTTAAGGGTAAACCGACAATTTCCAGTCTCTTTATTGTGGCTGGAAGAGTTTGTAAATGTACTTTTATAAACTCAAATTTTTTGTACTATTTGAATCTGTTGCAACACATTCTGACCTGTTGCAATTGCAACTATATCATCTTCTTCAAAATCTTCAACTACCTATTTGCAGAAACAAAATAAAGATTGTGAATTAATGATTTTACCAACGAATAGTCGAACCTCTTTAGTTTGATCAAAATTTTCGGCATAAAATACTCGAGTCAAACAAATCGCAGCAAAACATAGTGAAATTACATAAAAGAAATATGTAATATATATGTGCATATGCACATGGTAGAAAACATATGCAATATGCAAAATAATATTTGCATATTGATAAATGTAAGGTGAAGTGGGGTAAGTACGTACGAGTTTTCGCAAAGGTTGACTTTAAACTTGTGTATTTTCAGTCTGGTATGTAAAAACTTAACGCTGTCGGTATCAAACGCTTGCCACAGTTATTACTGATGAATTAATATTACGTAGGATTCTAATTTTTCTTGAAAAGTTACATTTTGATAGGATATTGTAAAAAATGTCAACTACTATGTACTTGCCCCGAAAATGGGGCAAGAGCGTAACTTAGAGTTAAAAATGCTTTCAAACCTTGTTTCAAGTGCTACGGGACATGAAAAGAATGATTAACAAGCCTGCTATAAAATGCTTTTTATTGCATTAAATTATATTGTTTAGTTTTATAGTTACCCATTTTTAACAAGAAAACGATGGTTTTATAGAATATATCGATAATTTGTTGCGAGAAGTCTCTCAAAACTTTATCGAAGCGAACATGCTTGCTAAGCGATGTCTTTATTACAGCGATGAACGTCCTCTTCGTGTGACCTACGACAATAAGGTGAACGTTCGCCATGGAACATTACCATCGATGTTTATATCCGCGATACGCGGGCCTAAACGCAGCTTTGATTTACCGTCACGCGAACTCGTTACCCGTACGAACAAACGTGCGTAAATATTGCTTGTATATCGTGTATCGAGGGACACTTGTTTATATCCACCAGCGCGCACGGACACACGTGGGCAGACTGATCACCGAGACCTTAATGATCGAACATCCTCGCCGTAAATGAATTACAGGAAGCGCCTACTTCGATTCCTAATGCAGCGGAATGGATAACGACGCGATTTATGCGTTGCATTTCGATGGGATTTCAAAACGATCAATAAATGAACCGGTGATTACCATGGAACGGTATTATGTGTTTCGGTGCCACGATACATATTATTGATAAGCTACTCGCGGCCAGTTATAACGGGATATCGGCTTTCGTAGACAAATTTGACGCACGGGTGATGACGTGTTTATTAAGACGTACGAGTGTAATCAACGTAACAGGTGTAAAACGGCGGAAGACGATCGGGATGGGTTAAATCGAATATGCAAGGAACGGATTGAAACGATTATTTGCATCGACATGGTACACACGTATCGTTATGAGTAGAACGTGTAGAGTGATTAAGACTTGTCACCCACCCCTACCTTCCCCTTCTACATCGCTATCTCCCCACGCTGCCGCCACAATGTCACGTGACTAAGCAGAGAGAGAGGGTAACTTTTTCCCTTCGATTCCAGTCAATTCACCTGATCTGGCGACTCTGAATCAAAATAAAAATTGTCTTCCTGAATTGCAACAGACTGGAGTCAATTAGAAATGTATTCTCCTTCTTAACACTAAACCTACCGACCATCAAAAGTGACTGGTATGTATAGTATTATAAAAATAACAAGATTAAATTTATTTTATTATATAATATATGCTGGAGTCAAAAAATATATTCAATAAATTCCCATGAAAACACTTTTACAATTTGAATAATTGTCAAATGAAAAATCTAAAATGGGTCACTTGACCCGTCGTGGTAGGTTTAGTGTTAATATGTTCAATAGGTGGAAAATATAAATTCTTCTAATATTTTTACTGTTTCAATTCATATACACACTCACAAATTTTTGTCATAAATGAGTATAATCCGCTGTCTAATAATTTCGATTGAAGTGCGAAGTTGCTTCAAGGCTTCATGAAACTGTAATAAAACAAATTTAACTCACCAAAAGAGAAAACCTTCGGGCACTTCTGAGAGGTCCATCGAATTCGAGTACCCAGCCGTCCGCAATAGCTGATCATTTTCGCGGTAACCTGTAGCTGGATATCTAGCGGATTCGTAGAATTTAATCGAAGTGATGGCACGATTTGCACATTTGCCTGCTATATTGTTCCCGGAGCGATGCAGCGACTACGAAAAGGATCACTGTCATTATCGGCAACTCGCCATCGAATGGCTATGCGAATAAATGACGAGGCTTGAGCTCGCGAGGCCCGCGCAGAAGGACCGCAGTTTGAGCCACTTTCCATCACTCTAGGTGCTCATTTGCCTTCGCCCAGCACCGGCAAATCTCATCGAACGCTGTAATCGCACGGCAAATTGTGTTGCACGTCTTCCCGAACCACACACGCACGGAATGTGTCAGAGTGTCAATAGCTCATGGTCGGAACGATTACCAGATAGATAGTTCGCCGAGGCAGGCGTTGCATTTGTAAACTTTATGGAAACGTTCGATAAACACCTTCCGCACATAGCCGGGCACAAACGCTGCGTTGTACTCGCGGCGATAAATGTATCAGCTTTCCGATTACTTACGCAAATTTAAATGTATCGTACGATATCCAATATTTGCACTGTTTTTTTTCTAGTTTTAGAAGGTAGTTTCCGATCTATACTTTGAGCCACGATTTATATCATTAATGAAATTTTATGAATAACTTATGAAAAACGTTAGTTGTGCATATCATTTTTCTGATAAATCTTATTGCTTATATTGCTTGTTACATATCATTTCGAAACTTATTTCTGGCTATAATCCGTCTGCCTTAAAACAATTTTTTAATAAACAGTCTAAAATGACTTACTGAAATATTTAAATATTTATAGTGCTTACATATTTTTGGGCTAAATTTTTACGGGACCAAAAATTTTGGATCTTTTTCTATATCTGTGGTTGTCGAGAAAAACGCCGCATGTCACAATTTCAAAAAATTCGAGTTTATGAATTAATTGAACTTTATAGTATAGGATTGACGTATTTACCAGAAAAAGTCATGAAAATAAATTCGAAAGGCTCAAAAAATAGGGCAATTTAACCGATGTTCTATGTCAAAGCATTAGTGATCAAAACTTTAAACGGCAATATCCTTGAAAGAGAAAGTATGTTACATGCGACGTTCTCCCTGACAACCACAGATACAATCCTGTAGATTTTGACCAAGTTTTAATGCGAGGTGTTCACCGGTTCAAAAGTTATGCGTGTTTAAAGTCGAACGAATTAAAATCGAATTATTTTAGACGGAAATGAAATCAAGCTTCATTGGAAGAAGCCGAGTGTCCTAGCATCGCTAGTGATTACTCATCTGACCAGGAAGGGCATATCTTTCGGCGAGGAACGGGTTGGCTAACTGAAACCGCAAAGACAAAGCACGATCCAGCATGACCAAACCGGGGGAGGAGGGATGAGATGAAAGAATATTAGCGGACAGCTCGAAGGAGCCGGTACCATCCTCTTTTTTCCCTGGGGCTTTCGTTTCTTCTGGTCTGCCGTCTTCTCCTTCGGCTTCGTCATCTTATACTTTTAGTAGGAGAAGAAAGACGGTCGCTAATAGAATCCGCGGTCCTTTATTTACTCTGCTGCCCGGTCGCAACCCTTCGCCTGCTCCACACCAATTTTCGGTACTCCTTTCTCTCTTTCGCTCGCCTCTTATCAAGCCGGTCCTCCTCCCACCGTTCAGAGATTCGCCACGAGACCCCGTGACAACCTGTCTTCTTCGCAGAAAATGACAAATTCCTTTCGCGTCCCCTCTCTATTATTATATTAGACGTCTCTCGGGTTCGTTCTTCTCGTTTGACGACCACTTTGCGAAGGGTGTGTGCCGTCTTCCCTTTTCCTCTACGATATAGCGTACCGCCTGTTGCAAAAACAGCGTTCTGCCATTTTAGATGGTGGATGATCACTTGCAGAAAAATATAAATGAACGTTTTTTCACTGATCGGTCGGTTTGTTGTCGCGGACTTTAAGGGGGTAGACTCGTTTCTAGGATTGCAAGGGTGCAGGATGCGCCTTCTCATTTCTTGATAATGTAAAGATGTAAAACTATTTTTACGTTTAGGCGTAATTTGTATTATTCGGCATCATGTAGCTGTCGCAGCTTTATGCTTCCGAATACAGTAAAGTCGCGATCTAGCTCCCTGAGGATCTCCACGATCACTGTCCCTAGATAAGAGATCAATCTAGGCAGCAATCGCTCTGTAAAGTCCTATTTTTACGTTTACGAGGCGTAATTTGCATTATTCAGCAGCATGTCGCTTTATTAAAATAGCTACATGTCTAGCTGTATGCTTCCCAATAATGCAAAAGTGCGCCTCGTAAATGTAAAAATAGGACTTTTGAGGGCGATCGCGGCCTAGATGGATCTCTTATCTAGCGGTTTTGACTACTGAAAAACCCCATCTTTGCATTATCGAGAAATGAGAAGGGCTACCCCTTAATAGGCTTCATTGTCCGAGACATCTGACGCTCGCGGGAGAGCAAGGCGAGGAGCTCGTTAACAGTGATTTTAGCCGGTGGACGAAGCGTTCTGGCCTCCGGTGATCCGATAATCGTGTACGTAGGGTTTTTGACGAGACGGTGAGCAATGGGATTGATTCCAGCGGCGCTGGGACCGCTGAAAGAGGAAACGAACCAGCGCCACGGAGCGAAGCCCCTGCTAGAGCAAGGAGTTAAGCTCGTTGACATCGCACTCGTGAGGTCAGCCAACCAGAGTTCGATTCCCACCGATCTTACTTTCGTACTTTGCCACTCACTTACTCACTTGGCCGAGGCTCGCTCGAGAGCATCGAGGGTATATACGCGCCGATGTGCATCGCTACCAGGGGGTCATGTGCCGGGGTCGGATACTTGTTTCGCCGCTGTTACCACGTTTATTCGCGTATTATATTGCCACTTTTACGCGCAAATATCTTTTATGCTCTTGCCACCGTTCGAGCTATCGAGCCGTTACGCTAGCTGCCGCGAAAGGCCGGTCGACTGCCCTCTAAAATAATAAATAACCTTGCTAATAAACCACAAGGCAACACGAGCACTAGCTCTTTCATTTACACTTTTTTTAAATAGAAAATGGCAGTACAAATATTGGTCTAGTGATGTGCAAAAATGTAGCAATATATTCTTCTCGCTTTTCGAAATGTACGAACGCATAATAAAAACATTTTATACTTTTCCAATGTCAAGTGTGTTGTGCTCGCATACAATCTTTTTAATGTTTTTATCGTGCATTTCTCCCGCGTGTGCGTTAAAAGCGCATACAATGGCCGAAGTGCTCAACTTTAAAGACTTATAACTTTTGAACCATTGATCCTCCAGGATCGAAGCTTGGATGTCTCACATCTTCTCGTTCAAATTTACTGGATAACATAGGAAAAAGGCAAAAATTTATAGGAGAAAGATAAAAATTTCTGGTTACGCAAAGAAAACAGCAGCCCAGGCGTGCTGTAGCGTATATGTCACAATGTCAGAATGAGTGGATTCCCCTCATCTGACGACTTCGGGTCCACGCAACTAACCAAAGCGTTCTGTCGGAGTGCCGTCCGTCATTTCCATTATGTTCGTCTTTCGAATGTATTTACGAACAAAGTCCTCGGATGTCGATATAATTCCTATTAAAATGCCGACGTCGACCTCGAGGAACTTTCAATACTCGCGCGCGCTCCACCGAATATGAAAATTCCGACAATGGCTTGGCTCGTAAAGATCCAACAGGAGATGATATCGGCGCCGGCTCTCCCGGCACAGCCAACTGGTAATTAGTATTCGTGCGTATCTATTTCTCTCGCGAGCTTAAGGTCACCGGCGATATTTATCGTGTCGTGAGTCGAATATGCGAATATGCTAGGGTGACTAAGATTGTACAGTTACACGCCCGCAGTAGCATAACTTTTGCCGCGGTTGTTCGCTTATATTTGCGAGAGAGGAACGCACGGTATTCGAACGTGGTTGGTTGGCGACATTAAAAACGCATTTAACGAACCGTGCAAAAATATTCTTTTATGCAGTCAAAGTTTTCGAGCAGTAATTCTGTTTCTAACCTAGACCTTCTAGGTACTGTACGCTACTATAGTGTTGTATACACTATTCAAGTATATACGCAATATGTTGTTGTTCTTGCATTAATAATGTCGGTTTATTTTTTTGGAACGATTTAAAGAAGTAGATTAAATTTGTTGGTTGTACAAGTCTACCTTCCCTTTCTACGACGCTGTTCCCCCACGCTTCCGTCTGGTCACGTGACTAAACCGACAGAGGGTCACTTTTTCCCCTCGATTCGAGTCAATTCCCCTGATCTGAATCAAAATGAAAATTTTCTTCCTGAATCGCAACAAATTGGAGTCAAATAGAAATTTATTTTCCTTTTTAATATACTTAATAGGTTGAAAATATTATAACAGTATTTTTAAATTCTTCTATTATTTCGACTGTTTTAAATTACATCTACTCATTTTTGTCATAAATGGATATAAAGATTTCTTCCTATAAACAATATAAATTCAATTAAACCAATTTTCTAGACATCTAGTCGAGTACAATCTTATTTTGAGCAGTGATAACTCCGAAGAAAATTAAAAATATACTAAATGAGATTATTAAACCTTATCATTATTGATCATTATTCGGAAAAACTTTTCGATTCGGACAATTCTCACTTGTTCTGTAGAAATCTGGTAATAAATCAAATAAAACCTGATGACAAAACTGTCGGTCCAAGCAGTTCCTAGAAGAGTGATCTGGGAACAGAGGAGGAAATTGAGTCCCACCTTGATCCAAATCGGTCGGACATAGATCCTGAGCATCCATCACTGGCTCGAGGGAGTTTCGCATTGGCGTAAACGCGAATAAGCGGCCTCACCGCGTAATCTCCTCGCTGCGGTTTCACGTTGCCCGGTATTTTCCGTTAAAGCGTGACCGAACCCATCTGTAACGGATGTTCGTATTCAATTTTCAAATAAGAGCCGTTCTTCCAGCGGAAAATTAAGAGGCATGATCGCCGCGACTTTTTGCATATCCTTCTGTCGCTTTTCGTCCCGGCATGGAAAAGAAATAAGAGGCTGGAATAACGGACCGCGAATGGAATTGTCTAAAAGTGTGGAATCGTGACTAGCTGCAAATTGTTTTCCTTTTAGGTAAATCAAACTCTCAACAGAAGTATCATTTTATGCTAACACTGCTATTTGCAATTATTTATTTATTCGAATTTCTGTTCGCACGAAAAAGTCGTTTAAATCGAACTACTCTTCAAGACTTTTTGTAAACGTGAACGACGTAATTCAATTTTTATAGCTTCTATGCTAATTCATTTTGACGCTACATTTTGAAAATATGTACATAAATATATAAATGCATATATAACTGCAGAGCTTTGTTTGTCTATCTGTCCTGTATTTAAGCAACGCCTTAGCTGCCACCGTATAAAATAAAAGTGATTGCCTGAGAATCACAATAAAAATTTATACTGAAATGTAAAATTCATGTAGCTATTGAGAAACTAAATCTAGTAGACAATGTTTCGATTGGTTACAATTCGAAACTGATATATAAAAATTTTAGTAGCTTGTACGTAGATCGTCCTTCAAGAGATGTCATTGAGAAACTCGTAGGGACCACGTGATATCGCTACACGTCTTTCGCTATTGGCCAAATCGCTTGACGACCGTCCCACCAGGACCTAAGTGTAAAAGTGGACGATCAGTATATATGCTAAAGTTTAAAGGGATGAAATATTTGTGTAGTATAAAAAGCGCGTTGGAAAATATTGTTTTATTATTCAAACTCCAGCTGGATCGTTAGAAAGTGTTGATGCAAACCAAGAGAAACGTTGTGCATAGTAAATTGTATATTTTACGTGTATACAAACTTCAGGAGCAGCGTATGATTCTGAACTTGTGCTGTCGGCAGGCCACGTAAAATCACATTCCGATATCCCGGTGTATTACAACCGCGTATATTTTCGTCGCCGTTGAAAAAAGGAAGAAGATTTATGTGAAAAGGAGACTAAGGGGTCGTAGGGATCGTGTATGAATGGCGGCAGGGAAGAAGAAACGGAGGATGGTGTCAGAGAAAAAAAGGTCCGACGACCTGTTTGCCGGATAGCGGCAGTAGACGGAAATGTCATTGCCACGTTCCGGGATAAAGGGGACGAGAGTAGATTTTTTTGTGGAACAGACAGAGGGGAAAGGGTGATAGTAGTCGAAGGAGGCAGCCACATGGCGCTACGCAAACGCTAGTGTCGTAAACTGACAGCGATATGAGCTGTGTCCTGCTAGCGAGAGCTCTCCCCCTCTCCTTTCTTTCTTTTTCTGGATCTTCTTCAGCCGGTTGCTTTTTCTCTGCACTGACTTTTTAGCCGGCGACCCCTTTCGTAGTATGCCGAAGGAGACATCTGTGTGCCAAATTGGTCGCGTTTGCGTCAAGCGACATTGACGTTCACTCTGATACTCGAAGGTTCACGGACAACATCGTCACACTTCCAAAATTGACCTCGAAACGCAACAACTCAATATGTTTAATCGGTTAAGTTAATATAGTTAGTCTGTCGCTTTTCAGTCACTTTTCATTATTTATTATTCATTATTCACAGAAATAGTTACAGTAGAATCTCGATTATCCAAGTCATCGATGTTTGTAATTCTACATTATCTCCACCACCTTATTGTACGAATTAATAAAGATTGAATCTAGCATTGATCTACTATACGAACACTCGTGGAGCCCTGTTTAGTTCGAATAATCGAGGTTCCACTATCAAATTGTGCTGTTTTTGAACTTGCTTTAATCGCAATAATGTCGCAAATATGATACAGATTTTATATAAAAATGGTTAAGAACAAAAAGAACCTACTAACTACTAATTGTATAATCATCTGTCGACGATGTTTGAAAATTTAGAAGCTTTCAGACGTCATTTGCAATTAGTCATAAAAATTCATAATGTTCATTTTCGAAAATAAATTTTAAAGACAAAGGTATGCAAATTATCGACAAAACGCAACGTGTTTTAATGTTTCTTGCACCGAAAAATATTTTAGCTGAATTCCTGTGTCACAGAAAGTAGCAGATCGCGTTCGATCAAATTAATTATGCGATTTATTCGGAACTGACGTTTCATAGATTTGGTAGCGAGATTGTATTTCTAGATCCAACGGAATCCAGAGTATCGTCGACATTTCTTGTTCATGAATGGCCACCAGTGTCCCAGCATTCGTCACAGCTTATGGCGAAACCAAGAGGCTAGGGCTAATTGGTCTCCCAAAGCCGTTTCTTCTACATTTTTGACGATCGATTCGGTCCCTACTATTTTTCGATCATTATCCCTCCCGTCTCGAAGTCGAACTCCCAATCGATCGAATTTCTACCCCCACCTCTGCTCGACGCTTCGCTCCCGTAATTCCCCGGATTTTGACCCGCATCCCCCGATTAATGGAACTACTTATCCCGAACGCGGGCCACGTTAAACTATGTAATATCAGGGATCATCTGTGGAAAAATGAAATAAAAGGGGATATTAACCGTGGAACAACGGATGCGAAGTCCGTTTGGACCGACCGTATTATCCAAATTTTTCGTTATTACTATTATTAATGTCGACATTCTTCGTTATTATTATCATTAAACGTATTTATAATGCAATCTGTAGGTATAATGTATGCGGAAGACGGTTACAAAGTGCACACGATGCACAGCTGATGCAGATGTTTATGCAATGCTTCGGATTTCAGTAAATTTTTAGCTTCAATAATTCCATTATATTCTTTTGTGCTTGCCGCAAGTCAATTATTATTCAGAAGTTGTTCGATCATGCTTTCAGCCTGAGTCAGTCTACTCGCTCCCTTCGGCGTTTCCTGAAGTGTTAGTCACCTGTGGTTATTCTAAAAAGTCCGTTTGAATCATTCTACATTCTCGTAATTTAATCAGGATGTACCTAATCCATTTTTAGACATCTAGGATGTTCGAAAAATATTTTCTTTATTCGAACTGTAAGAAGACAATAATTTTAAGTGAGCTTTTAAACTATTGTTACATTTCTTGTTGTACCAAAAAATTTTAAGTATCTAATAGCATTTGGATTCGTAAAGTTATATTATTTTTAAAATATTACAACTTTTTAACCAATTTATGACCAATTTGCAACCAACTGGAGTGAAATAGAAATGGATTTTCTTCCTTAATCCCTCGCCCTACGATTTATTTTACGGTTTCAGTGATTAGAACTTCTTTGTAGATCGTAATTTCCTAAAAAAGGAGAAAATTGATATAAATTGTATGCCTATTATGCTCTCCAATACCTGTATATTGACAAAACCAAAATAGAATTTTATTTCGGTTTAAAGGAAATTATTAACACACATTTTTATCCGAATCTGTTCAGAATCTTCATCACGAATCAGATACGATATTGTAAGGCAAATGGTCAATATATTTAAACGGTAGACAATAATATAACAATGTTTTCAAATTTGGGGGTTCGGAGGGGTTCAAGGTGTTCGGAGCTGCCTCCCCTAAATATTTACCAATTCGTCTATTGTTTTCACCGTTTCGAATTACACCTACACATTTTTATTATAAATTCATCAAATCCTCTGTCTAGCGATGATCTTCTGAATTGATTGAACGGAAGAGCAATTGTCGATCGCCATATCTACTGGCCGCTGAACGTGCACGAACACAGGAAGCAACGTGCACCGAAATTTTCACACGAAATTTCTCTCTCACGTTTATGTCGTTACGTCAATTAGAATCCTCTTTACAGTATATCCATCAACGGACGCGTCGCGTTCTCAGAATGTTAAACTCAACGACGTATCATGATCCCATTAGCTTATCAATGAGCAACCCTTGAGTACGGGGGAGTACGAAAATAAACTGTGCGACTTGATGTGAACCGAACCACCACCTTTCTCCGACCCCTTTTTCCACGGTGTTACATACCTTCTCACACTTAGCCGCGTTAAAAGCGGACAAGCTGGGCGTGTGATACATATGGCACCGAATGCCGTCGACGGCGTCGCCAAGGACGACCGACAAAAACATGCACTTCTCGTACTACGATCCAAAACATCGTGTGTAACGTATAGTAGCGTGCTTGCGGACAGCGTCGAAAGTTTGTTGCTAGAGTAAACAGCGCGTTACGTACGTCACGTGTTGCGTTGCCACCTTTTTCGACGGTGCGTGGAATCTGTTTGTGATTGTTTCGCTTGGTTCAACGAATTTCATCCTGTTTATACAACTACTTGTTTAAACGTAGTACATAGTTTCTATATAAAACAAATGTTGTTATCTGCTTTAACCCTTGGACAACGGACGATTTTTATAGCTATATAATTGGCAATGCTTAGAACAGCTCTAATTAATAATTCTTAAAAATTTACTTTTGATGATATCTCGTGTAGACACATTAGTGTTTCCGATATCCTCAATGAAACAGCTATTCAGTTAGTTTAATTGCCACAAATTGAGTACTTAAAAGACAATTTGGATGTTCCCGGTCAAAAATGACTCCGGCACAGCATACGGAGGGTTAAATAAAGTAAATGTTGTCTTTTCTTTATTAAGTGCTTGAGGCTTGTTTCTCCATGGTAATAGCGTTTAGTAGGAAGGGTTTGTGGACGCTATGATGGGGCGGTTTTGCCTCAATTCAGACAAATGTGCCCAACACTGGTGTAGATTAGGGCTGTTACTTTCCTTCGAAGGTCGAAGATTTCGAAGCATCGAAGCTTCGATTTCTGAAACTTCGAAGGCGATGAGAATCGAATTTCGAACCTCCGTAGTATTATAAATTATTAGAAGATTGAAAAAACGGAGTTTCTTTTTTTAATCTAATTTTTGTGTTAATATTCTTATTTATCAAAAATCGTGACATTGAAATTCCGGGCACTTGGAATCCTTCGAACCTTCGAAGAGTCGAAGCTTCGGAAAAGTAACAGCCCTAGTGTAGATGAATAAATCAGATACTACTCGTACCAAGACCGGTTTCACATTCTTTATTTTATATTTATAGAAATGAAAAGACACTTCCATTAGAAATTATTAAATAAAGTTCTCCATTCAGGCGCGTATTGTCCTAAAAACTGCGAGGAGAGTCTAAATAATTTCCGTCTCGTAATTTTTATAAGACAACGTGTACCAGTCACATTTTGTGCTTGCTGCTGTTAATGTTAACATTAGGTTTATAAAAATAACAAGCACAAAATAATGTGCTTACTTAGATTTTTAGCTAGTTTTATCGTACTAATTCCTTCCGAATGAATTAACCTTAGCTCTCAATAATCGTTCGATAAAAACTTAGAATCCGTCATTTGGATACCAAACATAAAATTTCTTTGTAAAATAAAATCTATAATAAAATGTAGAAAGAAACAATCCGTTCTCTATCGCACGTCACAGCACCTGCGTGTCCCGAACGGGTCGAACAATAATTAATATTTCCTCGGTTGATTTCGCAACGATCGTTGCTGCTTGATATCCGCCACCCTTGTTCACACGGCCGGAGTAAACCAGCCGAAGGCTGACGTTTTATAGCGTTATCATGCACGCCGAGTACATTATAATTTTCGATCGCGTTATCTCGATCGGTACCCCGACAGGTCCTACGCCGTAGCTTTCCATTTTCCCCGAGCGTTGATGCACGCGAATGCAACGGTTTCTGCTGCAGCTGCGAAAGAGACACACGTGGGTCGCTGCAACTGCGGTCATCCGCGACGTCACCGCAAGTCGCGTGTTTAAAAAAAAAAAGAGAACCCGCCAGTACACTCTGCACTGTTCTTTTTGCTCGTTGCAGCTCGTTCCGAGATGACGACGAGCGACATCGACGTCGAACTTGCGTTTACGATCGACGATCGCACGGGCCAGCGGACGAGTGTTACGTTTCAAAAACCGCAGAGCACACTGACGCGGCGTTCCACGCTCCTGGGAACACGTTTCGTTTTCCCTTTATTTGGTTTAGCATTCGATATTGTCCCCGTGCAAAAATACTCCGATGATCCCTAGTTAGAGCCTTTGTCGAAGAGCTTGTAGAAGACGTCCGCAGATTTTTTTGTCGCTAAGAGATCTTCATCTTATGTCTTAAGAAGAAGATGAATTTTATTAAATGACGCGATCGTTGGATACTAAAGCGTTTGCTGTTTAACATGTTAGTCATCGTATTATAATGATGGATCACAGTTTGTTGGATTAGTCATGATTAGATTTTGGGTATTTATGACGGAAAGGAATAGGGATGAGCATTTTTGTCTCGATTGAGATAAAATCGTCTGCACCATAGCGCGTCCGCTCTGCCCCATCAGTATTCGCTGTTATCATGTAGAAAGGACGCGCTTCGGTGGGCGAGAGAATCAGGCATTTGAGGGGCCCCATCACTGTTGTAAAACATTAGAAGAATTTAACGATATGATTTTATATCTGTTGAAATGTTTAAAATACGAAATATATTTTAATTGGACTCTTGTTTCTTATAATTGACATAATAGACAGTGTTTATTTTATTATTTACTTTATTTTATTATTTTATTGTTTATTTTATTTATTATTCCTCATTATGAGATAGGAAGAGATTTATATGTTAGTTATGTTAGTCATTTATATCTTGCAGTAATTAGAATGATGAATAGATTGCGGATCTTTATGCATGATTGTTATTTGTTTTGTATCTACAAAGGCTGTTCCCATGAAAAATAGGATTGTATTCCACTGTCTTAAAATTTGTCTATAAATTGCATAAATATTCGCAGTCTGATGACGAACATCAACGAAAGACAAAATTTATTTCTAGAAGTGTTAATAAAGGGTTTTACTCGAATTCCTTGGATGTCCAAGGGTATTGATTTATCGTCGAATTAAGAAATCCAATTTCAAAGCCGAAAGGAATATTCGTGGTCCAGGTGGCACGATCTAATTAGGAGCTAATGAGGGTTCACTGGCCTCCCCGGTAATTCGATATCCAGACAAACAAGGGTTTTCCTCGAGCACCGCGTGCTCGTAGACTACAGCTTACCCCGTGAAAGAGAGCAGCCCCAAGCCCGCAGTCATACTATCCACGTGGGAAGCTTCGCCTCGCTCTTTGCCATCTTCTCATTCATAGAGGCTCTTCGCTGCCTTATCCATCCACTGTCCTTAAGAGGCTCGCGATTGTCCTTGCTTTGAATATCAAATGGTCATCGATCCTGACAAAGAAATCGGACGCTCGCTCTCTTTTATTCTTGTAGGTTCGCCTAATGAGTTCATCATTGAACGACACGTGCTGGTTGGACACTTCCCTAGTAATTAATGTCATACCTTAACTGTCTTTAATTGCTCGTCATTTTTAGTATCTACGAACGTTATTTTCATCCTTCATGGTGGTATGTAACTTTATTCAATATTAGACTGTGCAATTTAAATAAAAGGAATTTAATAATGCTAACACATCACTTTCGATTTGTTAAGGTTATCAAAGAATAATACAATCTTCTTCAGTTAAATCTCTTAATAGTGAAAGTTCGTCTATAGTTCTTGCTGGAGAATGAGAGTAAATATAGGGTAAAATGGCCTAATAAACTATCCTAATATTGCTACCAGTTTCGTTTTTATTTACTTTACTTCGTTTCCAGTGGATTTCGAAAAAGAACGTAAT
The DNA here is from genome assembly GCA_028455795.1 of Lasioglossum marginatum. Lineage (NCBI taxonomy): Eukaryota > Metazoa > Arthropoda > Insecta > Hymenoptera > Halictidae > Lasioglossum > Lasioglossum marginatum. Next base: position 6,088,593 of record CM052242.1, read on the forward strand.
GTTTAATAAATATATTATTCATTTTATTTCATTACTAAAGAACCATTTTTACTTTGTTTCCAGTAGGTTTCAAAAGAGCACATATTATATCTTGAAAAACACAATAAATCTTAATAAAAATAGAGTTATGATTTTTTGAAAAAAATGTCTCTGGTATTAGGCTACTATACTATATGCATAGAACGCGATTCAATTAACACGCAGCGTCGATTGCTCAATCAAGACCGTTGGCCAGCTCGCAAGGGCCAATCCCTACGCCCTACACGTTGGTCAGCGCTCGGTCACGATCGAATCGCGACATCTTTCGGCTCCCTCGGATTCTTATCTCTGTTCCTTAATTGATCGCGTCCGTTGACCCTTAATTATTCGACGAACCAGCGTTGACCCTGACCAGCCAGCCACCCTCTGGGCAATCCCTTCGAGCGACTCCGCATCGAGTCCTCCTACACCTTGCCCGAGGGACGGCTTCGTTTTCAGTCGGTGACGTTCCCGATCTTAATGGATGCTAATTCGACGACCGTATTACGGTGCCGTTTCTTAATTAGCGGTCCTCACGAGCGCCGGCTGCGATCAGTGTCCCTAGCTAATTACACGCTTCTAGATCTCCGTCGAGGACCAGAGGAGCACCGTCGTCGGAACTCTCTCTTTCTCTCTCTTTCTCTCTCTCTCTCTCTCTCTCTCTCTTGCTATTCTCGGCAATTTTTTCGCGCGACGTCCACCGCGCCATCGGCGTCGAGACGCGGTTATGGCAACCACCGCAAGACGGTGACGGGGGCCAACCGGACGAGCGAAGAGATTTTTCGAGGGGCCAAAGAAACGTCCGCCGGAGAGTCAGTCCATTAACATTCGGCGCGGCAAATTACAAGCCGACACACTAATGGACCCAGCACGGGCGGTCGAGCGACCATTGATGGTGGGTGGTGATGGCGATGCCGAGCCTGATGGCTCACCGTGGTGGCGCTGACGACGCTAACCGACCGGACCGTCTCTATCATTTCGCGAGACCAACTGCGAGATGAGCTCTCGCGATATCGCGGTTGGAACCAGCCCTCCACAGAAAAATCACCAACTGAATCTATTTCGCGCGACATCGGTCGAGCCTTGTTCCACCCTTTTTTTTACACTTTTCCAGAAACCCGCATCCTCAATTCTTCGTCGTCGAGGATGCGGTTTCGACCGTCTCGCGTCGATTCGGTGTCGGCATTTCGAGGTCGTTAGCAAGGTCCCAGCTGCTGTACAATTCAACACCGGAGTTTAAAAAGGCTGTGAGTGACAGAATGAAAATTCCGACGAAAATCCATGTACAACTTGTAAGACCGTCTTGTAACCAATCTTGTTTCATTGCATTGGCGTCGGAACCCACATCCTTTTTTGCAGAAAAACATTTTTGTATTAATGGCACTTACAGCCTTTTTGAATTCCAGTCTTCGATTGTAGGACACCCCGAAGCGTCAAATGAAAAATGTTATTCTTTCTTTTCGATAAATTTTTTCGTATAGTTTCACTTCCCGATTGTAGGGCTAGTAGATAGGGTATAGGGAATAATAGAAAATCTAATGCGTCTAGCTTGATAACTTTTTGAAAAGTTGATAAATAAAGTGAAGGGTTCGAAACATCATTAATTATTAGACTGCAGATGTTTATGCAATCTGCAATTTTTCTAGATGAATTTTAAGGAATCAAATAAAGTATTATTTTCAGTGGTATACAGGGTGAGTCACCAAACGTTTGTACCTCAAATATCTTTGTTGTTTCTAAAGATACGTAAAATATGGTAAGGACAAAGTTGAATGGTACAATAGGGCTGACACGATGCAAAAAAAAAAATTTTGTTTTTATGTCATTTTTTTGGAGATACCAAGGTCACCTTGACTTTTTTAAATGGAACCACCCTTTTTTAAACACCTACAATGATAATCCTTTTCATTAGGAATTCAGTAACTACAATTAGTCCAAGGTCATTCAAGGTCAAGGACAGAAAAAACGTATAAAACTAAAATATGGAACCTGTATTTTATAAATATTCGAAATGATGGCCGTCTGCGTTGATACATTGTTGTAAACGAGCTCTGAAGGAATGTTGAACTCTGATAAGTGCATCCGACGTGATATTCGTACATGCTGTGATGATACGCTGACGCATATCTTCAACTGTTGTTGGAGCATCCATGTACACGGTCTCTTTTAGCAGATCCCATAAAAAGAAATCCAGTGGATTTAAATCAGGCGAACGTGCTGGCCATGAAACTGTTCCGCCTCGTCCAATCCATCGGTTTGGATATCGAGAATCCAACGTTTCTCTTGCTACTCGTGCATAATGAGCAGGACAACCGTCATGTTGGTACCACATATCGTAGCGATTTTGTAAAGGGACATCTTCTAACAAAATTGGCAGATCTTCTTGCAAAAATTGAGCGTATTTCTGTCCCGTCATCATTCCGTTAACGAAATATGGTCCAATTACTTTGTCGTTCAAAATACCACACCACACGTTTACGCTCCATTGTCTTTGATGATCAATTTCTCGCAGCCAGTGCGTATTATCCACAGACCAATAATGGGCGTTCCGTAGATTAATTGAGCCATGATTAGTAAATGTTGCTTCGTCCGTAAACAAGACATTAGAAAAAAATGAATGATTTTGAAGCAATCCCCATTGACAAAAGTTAATTCTATTTTGAAAATCATTCCCGTGCAATTCTTGATGGAGCGATATGTGGAACGGATGAAATTTATGTCGGGCCAGAATTCGTATTACGCTACTTTGACTTATGCCTGCTTCCCGGGCAATTTTTCTCGTATTCACGTGAGGATTGACAGCTACAGCTGCTAAAATATTAATTTCATTGTCTTCATTACTCGTGGGATTCTTCCGTTTGTACTGTCTTGCATGTACACTTCCGTTACTTCGAAACAACCTGTACGTATTAGTGAAAGTCTGTCCAGAAGGAGTGTTTCGCTCGGGGTACCTTTCTTCATAAAGTAGTCGGGCCTGCACTGCATTTTGTCTACATTCACAGTAAATCGTGATCATATCACACTTTTCAGTCATTGAATATAATATAGCGGAATCGCGTTTGGAAACATACTGATAGTAAATAAGAATGCTGAATAACATTGAAGGACCTTAGTATGTTTACTTTAACTACGACCATAGTATGTTTATTATTTCCTACAAGTCTCAACCGTGATAAACGTATTCTGCTTTCATATTCTAAATCTTATACGTTTTCTCTGTCTGTGACCTTGAATGACCTTGGATTAATTATAGTCACTGAATTCCTAATGAAAGGGACTATCATTGTAGGTGTTTAAAAAAGGGTGGTTCCATTTAAAAAAGTCAAGGTGACCTTGGTATCTCCAAAAAAATGACATAAAAACAAAATTTTTTTTTTGCATCGTGTCAGCCCCATTGTACCATTCAACTTTGTCCTTACCATATTTTACGTATCTTTAGAAACAACAAAGATATTTGAGGTACAAACGTTTGGTGACTCACCCTGTATATTAGCCTTTTTAGATCTGAGATAAAACAAAATCGTACTAAATTCTGTCAAATGTTATATTCCAGCATTTTCTTTTAAATTTTCAGTCACGGTCAAATTGACCGGTTTTCTATGCCATAGTTAATGAAATTATAAAAACGCTTTCATAGGAAATTACTGAATTGTCTTCTTTATTTAAGCACGTATTATAATGAAAACCGTACAAAGTTGAAGTAAATCCAATCTTCTCACTTCTACAGTTAGGAGTATAACTGATCACACATACTTTAAATCAGAATAACGTTTTTATGAATCGACAAAACAATTTCAATTTCTCTGTAAGGCTAGCAGAATTAGTTTAGCGAATGACGCGTAATAAATTTTTTTGAAAAATGCATTTGATCGGAATTGTGAAAAACAATAGTAAAAATTGATTTTTACAACTTTTTTAGCTGCGCCAATAACGAAAATTTAAAATAATAAATTATATACGTTCTGAAAATTTCATTGAAATTGTTTGATTGGTTTACGAGTTATAAACGATCAAAAGTGGTAAAAAGGCCGAAAATCATGAAAAACTGCAATTTTTACCACCTTTGATCGTTTATAACTCGTAAACCAATTAAACAATTACAATGAAATTTTCAGAACGTACATAATTTATATGTGTTGACCATGTGGATGTGGTTTTATGTATGAGGATGAGGCATAAGGTTGTATGTAAAGTATGAAAGGCAATCTATGTAAACGAATGATCTATGATTGAAGGTGAGACGAATGTTTGTCGCGAGAACGCGGAAAGAGTGTGTTGCCAAGCGCCGATGCGAGAAGACGTATATGTGAGAAAGAGAGAGACAATAGTTGTGAGCGATACAGACGAAGTGAGAAAACGTGTGAGAAGAATTTCAGTTATATAATATAATATTCAGTTATATAATATTCAAATATATTCTTTATACTTCTATAACCACGGAAAAATTATTGTGTTCAATCCACAGACCAAACACATCTTTTAAATTTTCGTCATTGGCCCAGCTAAAAAAGTAGTAAAAATCAATTTTTACTATTGTTTTTCACAATTCCGACCAAATGCATTTTTTCAACATATTTTTTAGACGTCATTTACCAAACTAATTCTTCTAGCCTTACAGAGAAATTGAAGTCGTTTGGTCCATTCATAAAAAAGTTATTGTGATTTAGAGTGCGTGTGATCAGTTATGATTCTAACTGTATACGTTGTTTCACTTTTATATGTTTTGGGCTTGGTAGGATTAGTGTTAACTATGTGGTTGTAACATCAAGACTGAATCCAGTCCATTTGCAAAGCGTCTCATAGGTTTAGTTACTAATGTGTTCACAGACGGTGGAGTTGATTGGAGTGCTAAATGAGTTGCTGCGAGGATGCGATTTTGCAATTTCAGTTTCGAGGCGATCGAGACCCGTTCGCCGATATGATCTCGTAAATAACTGTCGCTGCTTGCGAGAATCGAAAGCTGGAAACCAACCGGAGTGGTCGAACGGATACGTTTTCACACGTCGTTCGTTAAGTCCGGTTAATTGCGACACCTTCTCCCAAGCCACTTTCCCGCAGTTGATCCGATATTCATACGACCTGTTCGACGTGCGAATTTCCAGCATCGCGGACCGGTAGCCGGTTTTTCTTTTTGCCGGGAAACCAGAACCGATTAAATTCACGGCTACTCGCTGCAACGGATCACCGACGACGGGGCAAACTCGCAAGGACATGGGAGCATGCGGCGTGCATAATCGACGAGATCGCACTGCAGGGGAGTGGCCTGCAGATATTAATTCGCGAATAGGGAAATGTAGGTCGATGCATCCCGACCGAGCATGTTCCGCGGCGGATTGCGTAAGGCTGCGTGTATTCCTTTCATTGATGAGCGACGTATCGGTCCATTAATATTTATGGTCGGCTCTCTTCGTTTTTTTCATTGTACCACTTTTTTCAGACATTTCCCTATTTTATAACGATTAAACCGCCGATTTTATGCAACAGAAATGCATAAGACGAATTTCTCCGTAATTATATAAATTGTTTATGTACGGTTAATTGCTTTACGAGAATGCGAATCTGCATAAACTTGCATAATAATTGCAATACGGTAATTAGCATAGTTTATTCGCTGCAGAAACGGTTTTGTAAAAATTGTTACAGCCGTGTGCCTGGAAAAAGTTGCGTCATCTAGGCAAGTTTTTTCTCGGCAGAAATAAAAGAAAGAGGCTATTTCTTCTTCTTAACGTTCTCCATTTTCCGCTTTTAATATACCCGTGTGCTTTACGTTTGCGTCTAATTCATTATCTACTTATTTCATTTTGCCGTGCAGCCAGGTGTTCAAAAATTGTTTTTTTGCAATGCATGCAACAGTCATTTAAAGAAGAGTTGGTCACACAACTAATTCTTAAACTGTAAGTACTAGACTTAAATATAAATTTCGGTAAGACAGAAAATAATTTTTCAAAATTATTTACTCATGTTTGACATAAATGCGTAAAAATCCGCAGTCAACAATTCAATATACAGGGTGTTTCAGTGTCGGTAGTGTAACCATGTGGGGGGGGGGGGGGGGGGGATTCGACATGAGAAAAAAAAGAAAGTACTTGTGGGATCATGTGATATCCCTACTCCGCGTTACACGTCTTCCGCTATTGGCCGAATCGCTTCCCGCCAGAACCTAAGCGTAAGAGTGGGGGGTCTTGGCGTGAAGAGTCGGGACTTGCAGATCTCCACTGTCGAAATCGCTGGCATCTCCTGCTGGACGATCAGTACGAAATAAATCTGTTTCATTCGAGGCTGCTTCGCAAAATCAGAAATGGATTATCCCAGGATTTTATTCAACAATTTCAGAGGAGCATAAGAGGTTTAAATAATTTCGATAATTCCACGTATATGTTCACTCTGTAAATTCTTACTGTAATGTCTGCTCGTCCGATTTTCTTGGGCACAGGCGCTTCAATCAGTACATCGATGACATTGATCGATCAGCCGGCGCGAAAAAATTAGCGTCATTTCGGCGAAACGAGCGGGGATCGCGCGGACCGCGTTTCACGAAGCGCAATTGGCCGTGTTCGCGGTGGCTGGAAAAACTTGGTGGTGCAGTCGCGGCTCGCAAAAAAGCATCGATATCGGGAGCGGTTAATGCGAGCGACGAAGCGTGTTGCTTGGCCTAAGAGCCACCAATAACAGGCTGGCATCGGCTCTTTCTCCACTTGTATAGCCGCCCGTTTCCTTCTTGTGCTCTTGACGTCGCGTTCCTTTTCGTCGGCCCCAGGTCTCGCTTCTTGCGCTTCTACTTTTTTCCAACGGGGGCCCTCAAGTAATTCGAGCTCGTGCCAAAAGAAGTCGGGGAATTTGCCGCGGTCGAATGCGCTCGAATTTGATGGTTCCGGTCCCAAATCCGACGATCCCACTGTCTCTACCGAGCAACGAACGTCGTTACCTTTATTTACTCGACTTCTTCTCTTTAAACCCGGCGAGGACTCTTCCTTGTCCTTTGACGCCCGCGGCAGTTTCCTCAGGTGCGCACATCTTTTTATCTGCAACACGTGCAAGACCGTCATCACTAGACAGCGGACTTTTGTGCATTTATTGTTTGTAAAAATTTTCAGAAATTCCTGGAGTATCGAATTAGACAGAATTTCGGTCGATTTTAATTCATTTTTCGTCTACCAAGGTTATTACTAGACTGCGGATTTTATGCATTTATAGTAAAAATGAATAAGTGAAAGACAAAATTGTAATGTAGTGTCAAGCTTGATCAACTTTCATTTTATGTAATGGAACAAGTGTTGTAATGCTGAAACACGTATTTACAGCGACTCGGATTAATATTCGGACGCTCTAAAAAGACGGCAACTTTTTTAATATGGTACTATACGATTTAAACTTTTTGGGAAGCTAGAGCAATTAGTTTACTACAGGATGTAAAAAAAATTTTTTTCAAAAATTGCAATTGATCGGAATTGTAGAAAAAATACTAAAATGCATTTACAACTGCATTTTACTACTTTTTTATGTGTTGGCCTATATTGAAAATTTAAAAAATACGTTTTGTAGATCTGTATCAATTATATACACTGTGAAAGTTTAAAAAGTGAATTAAAAAGGTTATCGTCTTTTTTAGAGCGTCCGAATATTAATCCGAGTCACTGTATGTAGCACTTAACACAGAACATGACTGCACAGCTAAATTTTATACATTTCAACATTTACAGATGTGTAAAATTTATCTCACATTTCTATAGAAACATCTATAATTTTGTCTTTTTTCCGTAAATTACATGTTATATACGATACTGCTCCTCTCATTAAAACGCCCGAGTTTTCTTCAAATTAAATTTTGGATAAACAGTGCCTTATACAAAATTGTCATAACGGTTATTCAATTAAAAGGCCCGAAGTTGCAGAACGAAGATTACAAAATTACACGAAAATTGGGACTCCGTAAAATTTCGAAGACACGGCATTATTTTTAATACTTTTTCAATCAGCTCGCAGCGTTTTCCAATTTAACTGATTATTAGTTATTATAATGGAAAATTACGGTGTCGCAAGTGTCTCGAACGGTGACCGGGAACTGTACGAAATTGTGGTGAAATTGTCGATGCAGAATCGACGACAGGATTCTACCTCCGCAAGATCTTCAATTTGCAATGGCGGCGCTCGTTTTGCTCGCGGTTCGTTTTCCGTTCGTCTGGGACTGCGATGTTATTACCGACTAAGTGGACGATTCGTAATGACACCGGAGGCTGCCATTTTAGTGCTAAGTGCCGAGCATTATCGGCAAGGGATGACGGTAGTCCGTTTTATATTTTTTCGCTCCACCCCTCCCCTTCTTCTCGTGCCCTACTCCGTGATCGTATTTCGATCGAACTTTCGCGAACCGGAGAGAAAAAACATCGATCTTTTTCGCAAACTCGTGGCCCCGTCGATCGATCCTTATTTAAGCATTCCGATTACACGGTACTCCGAATAATTCCGCGAAATAAATTTCAAAAACATAATGAAACAGATTAAACATTTCCAGTCTCGCTTCGAGTATTACAATTTTGGATTAAGGTTCTCCGAAGTAATTGAAACGGAATGAGATATTGAACTTTCCGAGAAAGTAGATTTTTTAATATTTATTTCATCTATTTAATTCGTCCTATTTTATAATTTCATTTATAGGCTATATATTCAAATTCAATCATGAACCAAATTTATCGTTTAATTATACCTCGTATTTCGTTGAAACAACAAAATAAAATTCCAAAAGAACTTTTTGATAGAATTAATGCAGGTGATTCATCCCCATAATTCATTTCATATTTTTTCTAATGACATCTACAATTTTGACTTTTCTGAAGAGAAAATAGCTGCAATAGTGTTACTACAACAAAGAAACACTTTCTACTTTGGAAATTTTCATATTGCATAAAAATCCTCTAATTTTAACTTGGTTCAAGTAAATATTTTGAGAATGTGTGTGGGAATTAAACGTCAATGTTATCTGCACTCTAAATCTCATACAAAGTTTATTATAATTATGTATATATAATATTTATTATAATACATAATATAATATTTATTATAATTACAGGGGATTTTATGCATTTATGACGAAAATGAATAGATGCAATTTAAAACAATGAAAACATTAAGAGATTTAAAAAATTAAACATATTAACCCTTTGCACTCGGAGCTATTTCGACTCGAAAATTCAACATTTCTTCCGACCTAGAATAATTCCCTACTGTATGATTTTCTCTCATTTTGTGGATATGAAATTGATATAATACCTCATACAATTCTGAAATATGTAGTAATTGATTAGATATCAACATATTAAATAATGTGAACAATATTATGAACAATGGTACAGCAATATTTACTGGTGACTCTGAGTCACCACTCGAGTGCTAAGGGTTAAGAGAGAAAGAAATTTCTATTTCGTTCAAGTTTATCGTAATTCAGGTAGAAAATGTTTATTTTGCATAAACATCCGCTGTATAATAATTACCGAGATACTCCATTCATTCTGATGGAATACCTCCAGAGGATTTCGAATGGAAATAAATAATTATTCAAAGTCGATGGTGTGTTTTGTCTTTCGAGTTTCCCGGGTGGATTGTGTCCAAGCAGTATTTGCCGGCCAATTAAACGTCGAACGATCGGCAAAGGCTCGCGTCTTAACGCGTTGCGCAAAGCACAATTTCAGATGCTCGTTTAGATAGCGCGCGGCAAAATCGCGCAGCCATTCGTCATGTCCCACCGGAGGCAAGAGACAGTGAGAAGGTGGGGAGGTGGGCATCCTCTGGATTTACGAGGCAATTTCGGCGGACGATCCGTTAATTTCCGGACGATACGACACGATAATTCCGAAGAAATCACGGCTATCGGCCTTTTTTTCTGGGATGCCTTTCGCGCGGCGTCGAACCTCAACGAAAGGATTTTATTAATTGCCTGCGAATTACCTGAATTTCTACACCTTCGGGCGCAATGAAAATTTTATCGGGCCTTTTGAACATCGTTCAACAAATTCCACTCCTCCACCTCTCGCGGCTTCGCCAGTACATTTTTTAATAAATTGCGGGGAGAAAGGATTGTACGTTCATTCTAAAATAATACAATAAAAACGCAGTATTTTGTTATTTACTACATTCAGTTTACAATCAGGGCGAACTTGTCGATTAGGTTTCAATGGTATTGAAATATGTTGTAAAGGCCACCATTCTGAACAACATTTTTCTTTAAAGTTTTTATCGGTCGGCTTTAGTTTGATATTCGCAGAAAACTTGTAAATCCATCAAGTCAAGGTCTGAACAACATCTCCCTTTAAAGTTATTGTCTCACGAATTGTTTAAAATAGTGACAACTTTGATGTCTACAATATTATAATTTATTATATTCTTCTCGGTAAAAGAACTTCAGGGAGCCAATTACAAAATGATAACTTTATAGTGGCGATTGAAAGAGATTCTACTAAATTTCATTTCTAATTCACTGAAATCAATGCTGATTAAATAAGGCTGGAAAATTTTCACGGTGTCTAATAAGGAGCTAAATAATGTTCTATATCGTGTTTCACGAAAGAAAATGCATCCCTACGCGAAAACATGAATGGTTGAGAAAGAGTTGCGCTTTTACGTTCCACTTGCGTACTCCATTTTATTTCTTCTTTGCTTCCTACATTGTGCACGTGGCTCGTAAAGACCATTAACACCAGAAAAAAAGCGGGAATATTTCTAAATACTCTTCCGTCCAATTTATCGTGTGAAACAAGAACTAGGAAGAGGCCACGGAAATTGGCATGGAACCGACGCAGAGTTTGCACTCCCACGTAACCAGAAACATGATTCATCGGCATCGACTTAATTGTCTTGTTTCGACGAGTGAAAGTCGCAAAAATTCCGTCGCGACCCGTCATGTCAATCATTCGTGTACGATTGCGCGGTTCATTTGTGTTTGAGCAGCTTGCCACGTGGCTACACCTGTCTCGGTGTTTACATAGAATTTCATATTTTACTGCCCAATTAGAGGCTGCCTATGAGATATCATAACGCGTTAAACCCTGAAAATGGGCTGAACAGACACGAAGAACTGTGAAGGGTTTATTTGAGTTATTAGTTAACGCGATTAACGTCATCTTGACGGCCGCCGCCTGCTCCTTCAGAAACTACATATATATAGCGATCGACTGTGGGGCACGTTAATTAATTCGGAGCTACTGTTCATCTTTATACCCTCAAAATTGTGATTTACACTGAATCCCGGTCGCAATACTGTGGTATGATCATGCTTCGACTTTCGTAAAGTTAATATTAATTTTAATATTTCATTCAACATTTCATTCAACGTCCAACAATAGTTACTTTGTCCAAACTTGATTTATAAACTTCTACAGGGCAAGCAATTATATCAATATTTATTAATGGAACTGATTTAAACAAAATGGTATATTAAGGTTAATTTATTGACATAAAATGATAGGTTTTATATTTATTTTAGATTAGTAATCTTTTTACTAAACCACTATTTTGGAAAGATATTTATTTGGTAAGTATCCTAACTTTCATAATATATAACTTTTGAGTTAGTGAACTCCGTACTTTAAAACTTACATTTTTCGAGTTTTCTCGTCAAAATCTATAGGATTGTATAAAATTACAACAGACGTATATCTCGGAAATGAAGCATTTTGGAGAAAAATGTTTCAGACAAAAGTTGTATGGTTTCAAGGGTGGAGGCATAGAGGATTTCAAGGTCATCATCCATTTTTTCAAATGGAATGTCCTTTTTTTTATACCATAGATCGATAGAGTATCAAATTCTGAGTGTAAAAGTGTTGACCTTCATATGTCCTAAACCTAATAGTTAACGAGATATTATCCAAAGAAGGAAGAAAATTATTTCGATAATATCTCGTTAACTATTAGATTTAGGACATATGGAGGTCAATACATTTTTACTCAGAATTCGATAGTCTATCGATTCATGGTACAGCAAGTAGGTCTTTCCATTTAAAAAAAATGAAGATGACCTTGAAATCTCTTCTATGCCTCCACCTAGAAAATGAATCCTCCAGAAAATGTTTGTGTCACAATATGCCCCCATTGAAACCATACAACTTTTGTCTGAAACATTTTTCTCCAAAATGCTTCATTTCCGAGATATACGTCCGTTTCACTTTAAATTACTCACCCGGTATAATTTTGTTTCGCCATTCCACATACATACATATACAAAAATTAACCCACTATGTTTTGATGTTCAGTGGGATAGTTAAATAACTTGACGTTTATATTGAGGACATTAATATCTTACTAAACGGAGGGACAAGTTATGTTACATATAAAAGTATAACAACTATAGTTTATAGTTTGGCGAGCAGTGTTTCAGTCTAACAAGCCTGGGTGAAACTTTAAACGCTGCCCAGTACATTGAAACGCTAAGCAGCTTTGTAATTGAAGACCGGCACAATTAACTGGCATCATTGGCCGAGCTACTTCGTGAAACCGGGCACTCTTTCTTCGCGTGCCTTTAGGACTATTTTACAGAAGAGAATGCCACTAAATTGTATCTGTCTCGCACGAATTAGAACAATGAAAAGCCTAACGAGCTCCGCGACTTAATGGCGCCGTAATTTCGGAAAGCTGAACATGCAAGAAAACGAACATTTATAATTAGATAAGGATCAGGGCATTCCAGTTTTGATTACTAGAATAACTTTCATTCTCAGACTTCGATTGAAATGAATTTATTATACGCGGACCGCCATTGTTCTTGGAAAAATGTTTCCATTTATTTTTCAGTTGACCAAGGTCATATCTCACGGTTTTTATCATCTACGTTGAAAACCGGCTATTTAATATTCAACCTAGTTAACTCGGCTTATTAATCTTCAGTGTCAGATCCATGTAGCCTGTGGAGCTCACTTTTCAATTTTTCTCGTGTGTTTATGTTTGTTTTTTAAAAGTAGTGGAATATTATATTTAATTTTGATATTGGTCGTGTATGTTCTATTACGGTTTCAATATTATTATTATTATTACATTTATTACAAACGGACCGAAGTCCTTTTACACAAATGTTTATAATAGAAAAAAAGACTAACGTAAATTAACTAAGAAGGGACATGCACAAAAACTGTTGGAATACAGGTATGATATAATCAGATAATCGTGCGTAATTTTCTTTTGAATGTGTGTAACGACCCATTAAAAAAATCAATGCTCTTATACAGTGTGTTTGAGTTTGCAATAATGCGATTTATAAGATTTATTAATCCATATGTGGATTTGGATTTAAGTGTTTGAAATCCTGCTCTAGATCTCAAAACACGTTCAGGTGCTTAGAAATTGATTTGCCTAAGGAGAGAGGGACAATCAATATTATTATTAATCAAATTAAAAATAAAGCTCTGATGAATATCTATTCATCTGAGCTTTATTTTTAATTTGATTAAAAATAAATTCTTTACATTATTAAAAACGCATAATACTGAAATATAAGTTTCACTTTTCTATGAAATTTTTACTACAACGATAATCACTAAGGAATGTACTATAATGACTATTGGTTAGATTAGTCCTAGTTACCAGCTCAATGATCAATCACTGATTTTAATGGTTAGACAGCGGATCTTTATGCAAAATAAAAATGTTTTGCATTGATTGTGGAAACCAGGAATAACATAAAAATTGATTTCATTCCTTAACGACTTTGTTACATTGAAAGCAAACATTATATATTTCCAATATATATATATCAATATCCAATATATACCGATATATTCCAATATATTTCACCGGTTTTATATTTCATCCAACCAATTTCTTCATAAATGCATAAAGATCCGCTGTCTATTAATGATAATTCACATGTCAATTTGCTTCGGAAAATATGTTAAGATAAAATAAACTAAAAAGGGAGAGAGTAATACGTACTCTTCCTATCATTGCATTATGTCTGACTCAGTATTGTGAATTTGAAAACAATGTCTAGAAAACAATGACCCAGTTAAACGACACATTGCGTTTCGCCAATTGCGATAGAATTAGTTCCAGGCAATTTCCATTGAAATACGAATTGATATGAGAATATGGGCGCTGGGAATGCACCTCGTTGAATTCGCAAATGCGTCTGAGGTTGAGGGTGTGCTGCCTCTGGACTCCGCGGTATCATTGATTCGAGATCTCGATCGCGTGTATGTCGATCAATTTATCAAGCTTCGAGCTGCGAGAGATGGGTATATACCAGTTACCGACAATAACAAACGATGATTGAAATCGTACGGCCTCGATCACGATGAGATTCGAGGGTATTATACGTGCAGCAAGAGAGGAGACCCCTTCTGATGATCCTCCATCCCTCGATTACAGATCGGACTGATAATGCAACATACGATATTATTTTGTTGCAAAAATCAGATTCACTGATTCATCGGCGTATCCTCGCCATTCGAGGAACTTCTGTCTTCACCAGCAGATACAGTCCATCTTCTTGCAAATATAAATTCCTGTGAATTTTTCGAAGACTCGTTGTGTTGTAAAATTGTACAAAATTTCAGCGAGATTTAAACACAATTAAAATGCTGTTGTAAATACGATTATAGATCTGTAGAAAAGTCGTATAAAGAGGATCTCGTATTCGTGAAAGATGAAGGCTTTATGGGTTTACTGCCCTCATAAATGTCACACACACACACATTAAGAAATGTATTGGTTAAGCTCCCAGGCGAGTCACGTGATAATGGATCCTTTAATCCTATTAAATGTTCGATTTAATGAAGAGTTAATGACGTATTAAAAACTCGCATATCGCTTATGATATGCTAATATTTTATTCTGTACCTGTTGACAGCCGGAGAGCAACATTTTCAATATTCCCGTCCAGGATATCACTCGGTTCATTGCGTAAATAACGTTTTTATTGAACTCCATTTTATACTTTACATCTTAATGTAATGAAACAACTGCTTACATACAGTTACGTACAGTTTAATCTGTTACAATGATCGTTGCAGAAATGCATACATATAATTCTAATATACATAGAGAACATTTTGACAACTGTATAATCAATCGATCATTCTTTGACCAAGTCTAATAAATTAATTTTGACTACGGTACAGTCGAGTAAATTAAATCGGGGATTAATTTTGGGGGGATTAAATTTGGGATTTGAACAATGTAAATGAGTTGGAAGTGTAATCAGGATAAAAGTGTGACCAAGTGTGACCAGTATATAAACTGATATTTTCCAGTTTTGGTTTCATTAAGTGAGTCATTATAATTTTATGGAAAATTGAACGTGTTAAATTTCTTTGTATTACATACAGTAGCGCATTTTATTAGAGATACTAAATGTCAACAATTCTCAATTGTTCTTCGCATTTACACATACATCCGCACTCTATCTACGAACAACCTAAACTCTTTCAAAACATAAAGAGTTTTTATGTTATTAAGACTTATTTATGAAAAGGGTATTTATGTTAATATAAGTAACAATAATTTCTTTAAAAGTTAATATTTTGTGGGGTAACCTTCATTTTTAATGGCTGCAGCACATCTTTGTGGCATTGAATCAATTAGCTTCACACATTGTTCTATTGAAATGTTGTTCCACTCTGTTGAATAATCAACAGAGTTTGCTTCCAAAACGAGACAGAATATTTATTAAAGAATACAAAAATAGAAAAACTAAGTATAAATGTCACTTGCGCGGTGCTGTCAACTCAGCAACCGTTTGCTCGCAGTGCTCGTACAGAACTGAGCTACGTTCTATTCGGCAAAGGTCTGTATCGGAGAAATTATACCTGCATGTTTTTGGGGAAAACCCGCCGTTACTTGGGTAAAAGATGGTAGTGGCAAAGGGTTTTTATGATACTGACCCTCATAAATGCCGGAACATCATCGGACGCACGTTCACAGAAACAGGATTTTGGGATTTACTACTCAGAGAAAGCGTTTTAAATCAATTCAAAATATAAACTAATGATTCATGCAAGAATCCAACACACTCTGTTTCAATTGCAGTGTAAAGGTCACTCGGATTTTTAGATTTATACTTGTGTACGTTCCTTTTAACAATGTTCCACAAGTTCTCAATCGGATTGAGATCCGGTGATTGTGATGGCCATGGTAAAACAGTAATATTGTCTATACTATAGACAATAAATATCCTGTTATTAATCCAATTAATATCCTGCTGGAAGATGAAATTGTCTCCCATATATTCACGTGCATAAGGTATTATGGTTTCCTTCATAATGTCCAGCTATTGAAACCTTTCCATAATGCCATTAATGTTTCGAATCAGTCCTAGACCGTTTCACGAGGACGATGCCCTCACAACCAATTGTTCCTACAATTAAGATCTTCACCTTTGCGACGTCTGATATATCGAATTCCGTCAGAAGACACTCTATTGAGCTTCGACACTTAAGAGTAATTGGGAACTATTAGCATCTCTAATAAAATGCGATAATCTACTGAAAAGATAGCCGTCTTAAACTTTTGCCCGCTACTGTAAATTTAATAAGAATTGAATTGAATTGAGAAGATTAGAATGAAACAATTCAGTAGAAAATACTCCGTGATTCGATACAACAAAAGAAATAAAATGATTATTTATTTGATTCCGTTCCATAGATCTGGAAATTTGAGAAAATCCGGAATTTTTGATCAGACCGGTGTATTCCTGATGGATTCCCCGCGGTGTGAGCCGAGACGCGGGTTGCAGGTTTTTGCGACATGTACGTCCGCGGTTGTCCGGTATTTTTGCGCAAAAGTCGGAGGTGGAATCGTTCTAGTATCGACGACTATTCATCGTGTCCGCGGCATAATTCACTGTCACTCGGCTGTGCGTCGGCGAGCGACAGCGGCGGATCGGTCCCGCGACATTCCGGCCGAGTGTTTACAGACTGATCGAGAGTCCTGGCAACGATCCTGCCGCAAATACAAGTCGTCCTTCCGTTCTTCTTTCGGCGGGATTTTCTTGCCCTCTCTCGGCGAACGATCTATCCTTATAGACCACGCCGCCGAGTCGCGCCGCGTCCATATATACCTATAGAAACCCGAACAGGAGAGTCGCAGGGAGAAACTACTTCGGTCACGAAGAACACCTGGGTATGTCGTATACGGTCCTCGTCCGACTGAAATTCATTATTTTTGCGTGCGAGTCAAATGATCGTGAAAGCTTTTGTACGTTTGCGTCCCGAGCGATCTCGTGGTACCATTAACAATGAAGCTACGGTCGAATAAAAAATATATTAGTGCTATCGGCGCACTGGTTCGATCAATTGTTATCTAAAAGCAATTTTGCAAATTACCACATTAACTTCAACGTTTCGATCTTAATTTAGATCATTTTCAAGAAATAATTGCGTCTGTAAATTATTATATATTATGATATTATACTGCATGTTAAACAAGGTTGAGGAAAGCTATTACCCACTTGCTTTGTGAAAAAGAATTTTTAAATTCGTTGAAACAGTGAAACACGTGTTGATTCCATGCCGGTAAATGGTCGAATCATCGGTTTTTACCATGTTTTTCTTCGTATCCTCCCGATAGATGATCTTTAACCGTGTCTCTATACTATAACTCTGTTAATCGGATCTGGCATTACTTGAGTACGTCTGAAAGGTGATGTATCATAGAGTAATAACAAACATGAAATTGTGATATTTGTTCATTTAGTCCAAAGTTATTACGCCTTGAAAATGAGTAAAAATAAAGAAGAAATTCGATACATTTTGAAATTTTATTACAAGAAAGGAAAGAATGCGACTCAAGCTGCTAAAAAAATTTGTGATGTTTATGGACGTGATAAGTATCAGTACGTGTGGCACAAAGTTGGTTCAAGCGTTTTAAATCTGGAAATTTTCATGTCAAAGATACACCTCGTTCTGGTCGACCGGTCACTGAAAAAGTCGATGAAATCATGCAAATAATTGAGCAAGACCGGCACATTAGCAGTCGGAATATCGGTAAGGAACTAAACATCGACCACAAAACAGTTCTAATCCATTTAAAGAGAAGAATATATCTTAATTTCAATCGTATTTGTGTTAATACAGAATGGTTAGTTTTCGGCGCAAAGGTTCGATCGTTTGTTACTATATACTATAAAGCAATTTTGCAAACTACAGATTAAATACTCGACGTTTCGATCTTTGTTTAGATCGTTTTCAAGATTAATTAGAATTGCGTCTGTAAAATAATATATTATTTATTACATATACATTAACCATTCTATATCATTCAAAGAAGGCTGGATACAAAACAGCTCGATGTTTGGGTACCTCATAAGTTAACATTGAAAAATTTAATGGATCGGCATCTTTGGCAACCCGTCAAAAATTAAGAAAGCTTGGCTGGGAAGTTTTGATGCATCCACCGTATAGTCCTGATATTGCACCATCAGACTACCATTTCTTTCGATCTCTACAGAACTCTCTTCATGGTGTGAAATTGACTCTAAATTGACTTTTTTCGCCCAGAAATCCAGAAGTTCTACAGTGACGGGATTATGGTTTTACCTCAAAAATGGCACAAGGTGGTCGATCAAGACGACACATACTTGATTTAATAAACTTCATTTGAAATTTGGAAAAAACTTGATTCATTTCTGTATTAAAATACGAAGAAACTTGGTCCCCAATCAATATAATTATTATACTTCTATTGAGGAACAATTACGCGTGTTTCTCTATTCGAGTATAGAGGGTGTCCCACGGTAAGTGCCGTTTGATACAAGTCCTGAATGGTACGCGATAGGGCGAAGATGTAGAGGATCATCATTTTCTGAACAATGTTTGTTTTGATATTATGAAAGTATGGATAAAACAAATTTAGAACACGTCTTTGAAACAACTTTTAAAACAGACAAGAATCAATATCTCTATTAGTTTCAAGTACAAACTTTAGGAAAATCGAGTTTTATGATTTTCGTAGGGTGACACAGGTAATGTAGGGAGATCATTACTAGACTGCGGATGTTTATGCAATTTGCAATTTTTGTAGACGAGTTTTAAGAAAGTGGAATCAAGTAAAATCTTGCAGATATGGAATAAATAAAAATCGTATTAAGTTCTGTCAAGTTTTATACTCTAGCATTTTTTGAAAATTTTCAGAAGCCATAAATGTATAAAGATCCGCAGTCTGTGACAAAACAATTTTTATTTTTTCAAGGTTATTTCAAGGTCACTTCGTATTTTTTTTTAATGGAATTTCATATGTTGGAAAAATATGAAAAATTGGCTTCTTCTCGTATTCACAACGGAACAGAGATTCTGAGATCAGCGAACTAGAAATCGCTGCTTACAGTTTAACGTCTCCACGAAGTACGGAATGTTCGCGTAATTACCTCGTGTTATCATAACGTTATTAACCGTATCCACGTCATAATGGCGGATCAGACAACGATTATAGCGTGATTTGGCGACTACGGTGCGCCGAGTTCGTCAACGGTAGTTTGATAGCACGACGATAGGATTCAACGGGCGTAGATCGACATTGATAGCCGCGATGCGCGAGAACCTCGAGCGAAATAAATCTTGGCAGTGTGTCCTGGAACCGCCTCGAGGTTGTCCATTACCAGAGAGAATGGTCAACCATAAAGTGGCTCCGTTTCTTCTCCTTTTTTAAATAACGTTGCTCCTCGACCGGCAACAAAGCAGAATGATGATGCTACCGGACGGAACTTTACTGCCCGTGAAGTCCCTGATTGATACATGCTGCGCGTACAGCACACTCCTTGATGCAATCATATTCGCGTGCAGATGAATACACGGGAAGCAACAGTAGCGTACACGCTCGGAACAGCTGTACGTTGGTGGTCCTGGCTTTCCCGCCGATGGTTCGTAGAAATCCAGCATCGTATGCGAGTTCGGCCAAGCGGTCTGGGTCGCAGAAGCGACGAACATGTAGCAATTTCGGTCAACAGGTTCTTCAAAACTGTGGACTCGTTGCGTCAGGAGTTCCGTCGATTCTGAAATGAAACAAAGAAAAATGGGAAAAAGACTCATGGCGATCACCTGACTGCGGATCTTTGTGCAAATTCCAATTTTTCTAGATTATTTTACAAAGATCAGGAACGAGCTCACACACACAATTTAATAAACCAAAACATTTCTTACGGTAAGTATAGAGTGGTGATGTCGTTAATATTTAGTTAAGAACAAAGTAAAATGGAAAAAGACTCATGGTGATCACCAGACTGCGGATGTTTATGCAAATTCCGATTTTTCTAAAGTATTTTACAAAGATCAGGAACGAGCTCAATTTGATTAACCAAAAAATTTTTTATGGCAAGCATAGACTGGAGAAGTGGTTAATATTTATTGCTATGTTCTCTTTTATTTCACTGAACACTATAAATGCATGAAGATCCGCAGTCTAGTCATTATTTCAAACAAAATCTATTAACACTAAACCTACCACGAGGGGTCAAATGACCCATTTTAGATTTTTTATTTGACAATTATTGAAATTGTAAAAGTGTTTTCTTGGAATTTATTGAATACATTTTTTGACTCCAGTATATATTATAGTAAAAATTGCACAAAATATAAATAAATTTAATCTTGTTATTTTTACTATACACATCAATCACTTTTGATGGTTGGTAGGTTTAGTGTTAAATACGAATGTTGTAAATTCTATTCTTTTATTATAATGTATATTTAAACGAATAGTATGAATAGCGATGACGCTGTTAATTTTTTGTTTGCGACGCGTGAAAAATTGCAAGTCTGAAGTGCGTTTTGATTGAATCATACGACGCGTGTCCCGCATTTGTTAATAAAATTACTGTTCGCTTTCATAGAGCGACGCGTACGCGATGGTATAATTACGGTGTACTTGACACGGTATCATGGTGAGATGGCCGTGTGCGCAGTGGTTCGCGGAATATCACGTGAGCGGTCAATTTTGCACAATGCCTCGTAAAAGACTACTCTATCACTCATTGCGTATCATTTCGATTTTTTTTATGTTCACTATTTTCTTGATCTCTCGCGCAATTTATCGAAAAGTCAGTTTTGGTAAAAATATTGTTCAATTCAGTTGTGATCGCTCATTTCGTACAAAACAATATTGATTTTATTCTTACAATGTAAACCAAAATTTTTTGTTAGATATAAAGTACCTATTCAAATATAATTGGTATAATTCTTTAATGACCTGGTATAACAGTGCCTGGGATAAGAATGACGCTGTTGGTGACATTTGCTGTTAATATACAGAAATATTTTACTTCAATGCATAGGCATAGTGTTTTAAAATTTATGCAAAATAAAAATGTTTCACATTGGTTGCAAGAAACGGTGATTTGTTAATCTTTTTAAATTTGATCTAGGTGATCTAGGGTGATCTTGCTGGCACTGCAGTAGTTATTAGCACTTTTGATTTAAACGGCAAATATTAAAAATTCCTGGTACAGAAAATCATTTTTTATTGCTTCTTATTTCTATTTCAAAGCAATGTTGTAAGTTTTCATAACAGAGTTCCACATATGTCTGTTAGCAAATGTGCCAATGACTGTACTATTTGTCTTACGATTGTTATTCACTGAATATATTTTATAATAAAAGATTTATGGCATGTAAAACTGTTGATTTTGCTGAAAAATCTCTATTCGCTTATAATAATAGAAAGTTAAGCTCGTTTAAACATTTAAAAAAAAGATAAAAAGATTTTTACTACGATTTTGGCCAATTAGGGTGCCAATCATTGTACAGTTTACCCTATTCAATTTGATTATAAACGCATGATATCCGCAGTCTAGTGTTAAGAAATATCTAGTGTCAACATCAATTTAGTAAAATTGCCTTAAACAATTCAAGAAGAGTTTACAACAAATCTATATTATCATGAATGTTCGAAACGGTCGTAGTACGTTTGGTTTTCCGCGAACGAATTTAAATGCAAGAGCGGATAACACGTTCAGAGCGAAATTGCTTCTAGACTCCCGCAATTGTTATTTTCTTGCAAATAAGCGGCCGCAATGTTGCACCGTTACAAAATGCAGCGCCGCGAGCGTGGTCTCTCTGGTACCGCTCGTTTCATGGCTAAAATAATACATCCCGCGGGTGGTACACGCGCATAACGTCGGTACACGCGACACTCGGTGGCACCGCGGTGTATTCGTTACGTCCCTGCGGTGCTTAGAAAGGAATATTCACAGATAGAAGTCAATAAATCCAGCCGATGGTGCTCAACGTGCTCTCAAGCTGGACTGCTAGTCTAGAAGAAACCCGCTGCCAACAAATAATGGCCGTGGAATCGTCGCTTCCGTTTATAGAGATACCGGCTGCGGCTTTCTAAGCGCTCGCATACTCGATATCCACGCCAGAACCCAGAACCAGCCGGGAGAGAAGCTGCGTGAACTAACTCGGAACCAGCTGTGTTCACCGACAATGGCCTGCAGCTCTCTTCTTTTACCTTGCTGCTGCGGCCATCGTTCTGTCAATGTTTATTCATAAACAGCGTTCCGTGAATTCATCAATTTTATCCGAAATGTAAAGTAGAAGAGAATATTTCATTTTGAAGAATGCTATGAATAATGAACTTCACAATATTTCTATTTAGCTGTGTAGCAATATTGTAGGATCTCAGGGAAAAATGAGGGAATCGCCGCGCCGGGAATCGAACCCGGGCCTCACTGGTGGCAGCCGATCGACTAACACTCTCACCCATAGAGCCCTCACTCTTCCCAATCTCCATACACTACATTATATCTTAGGTTTTGGGAGTCCTGATCCCACAATATTTTCATAAAAGACTGTTCCACATTGTAAATACTGAATTTTATTTGAAACCGTTTGTATAAAGTTAAATAGGATGTTTTGTTTGAAGAATACTGAGCATAATGAACCTTAATATGCAACATTTCTGTTCAGCCAAACATAAATTTTGAGCAATGTACTTCGTTATATACAGCAAAGCCTTGATCTAAGAAAAACTCTCCGGTCCGTGCTGTTTCTTAGATCCTGTGGTTCTACTAAACACGGACCCCGGCAGTGAAGGGGATATTCGTTTTTCGTAGATCTTACAGTTTCCTTTTTCTTAGATCAAGGCTTTACTGTACAACTAGTTCTCTTAAAGTAAAAATAAATTCAAATTACCGAATATAAGAATTTCTTTCCTAGATTTAGTTTTATTGTTAAGAAACAGCTAAGAGTGAAAGATTAAATGAAACATTTCATATTCCAAAATTTTTCTTGGACTATTGAAGGAGGAATACAATTACGAGCGCTCGAGAGCGTTCAACTTGATGACTCCATTATTTTTAGGTGTGAATGAACTCGACTACTGAAAAGTTAATATACAATTTCTATAATTACAAACAAAGAGTTCAATTATTTACATAACAAGAAATACATATTTTTCTGTTTTCCAATATTTAAATCAATTTCAATATGTAATGAAAATATTAATAGCATTTTAAAAAATCCACATTCGAAGAATGTCAAGCACCCAGCATGACAAAGTGACTCATGTTATCGCCATAACTGGAGATGTCCAATTAAGAAAAGAATGTCCTTTCGTGCCTGAGGACCGATGACGCCCTATAAAAGGTTACCATAACAGGTCCACCGAGCGTTACGAAAATAGACCAGGCTTCCAAAGTAACGTGAAATCAACATCGTTCTTCACACGCAAATTACTGTGACTCATTCCAGCGCGAACACATTGTATCAACGTGTCTAGATTGAACAATTTACGACTCGCTCGACCGAGCACACATGAAATTCCACCTCGCGGGAGACACTATAATTCCGTCGCATT
Organism: Lasioglossum marginatum; assembly: GCA_028455795.1. Lineage (NCBI taxonomy): Eukaryota > Metazoa > Arthropoda > Insecta > Hymenoptera > Halictidae > Lasioglossum > Lasioglossum marginatum. The sequence continues at coordinate 6,112,377 of CM052242.1, forward strand.
CGAGAGCCGAGGTGAACGAGTCGTTCTAGTTAGTCGATTGTCATTAGAAAATATCGGGAGGGAGTATTCGATGCGGGATGTCTATTAGAATAGGCGTAGTGAATCACGCAGGCTAACCACACGGAGTCGAAGGATACCTATGGTCACGCAATCGAAGGAAGTTGCCCTTATAGAGACCCGTTTCTCTCGAGTTTCTTTCGAGTATCGACCGCTTCTCGGGAAAGAGAGGGTGATCGATCAGGAACTACAATACGAGCCCTCGAACCTAGGATCATTAGGGCCCATTAGAAAGTAGCTTTTCTTTATAAAGGCCCGGCAGGGCGTCTGGCGTTACCTTTTCGGAGGACGGCGCAGTCACTGACCCCTCGGACATTTTTCTGAATGCCCTGTGCTAGCGATGGAACTAACCACGGCCAGCTCTAGTAAAATTCAGAACATGGTTTCAGAATTTGGCGACGCTGTCTCGGTCCGATTGGAAGTCGTGCAATAGATTAATCGGACTGATGCTCTGTCTGTATACGGTACTGCCACATCACATGTTCCGGCCTGTACTAGAGACGGACGTGGCTTCTGAGAGATTAGCCGCTTATGGCTTCTCCCAAAAAACAGAAAAAATACAGTTAATACAATTAAACTTATTCTTTTTCAGTTTAGCCAATTATATAATATATTTGACATTAGAATTACCGAGCACTAAACGCAATTGGCATACATTGCCTTATAATAATAACAAAATTGCATTTATTTAGATTACGAACCAGTTTTGTTTAAATATGTACTTCAATAGAGAAGTTCACTGAAAAAATTTCTCAGAAAAACATATTTATAATTTTAATATTTCTAAAAGAACAAATCAGGAACATGTCATTTTGACTCACCCGGTAGATCTAGTGTTAATCTTCTTATTCTGTATTCTGAATTTTGATCGCGGCAATTGAAGCTCCGATGATCATAGTTTAAACTATTACTTCTACTTTTTTTAGGTTTGATACATAGAGCTTGTGTACTATGAATAGTTACAATTTTGTATTAATACTTTGTACATCCCATTAAAGTTGACAAACAATTACTAAAGAAGTTTTCACTTCAATAAGTGAATAAGTGCACGCACTATCACTCGTTTCTGTGAACATTAGTTGACAAAATGAATGGTATTGAAGCCATGTCTTGCGGTTTCGTTCGAGAGTTTTCCAGATTTTTACCGTGGACACCTCAGCGAACGGAAGTGACCGATTACGTGAAATAATAAAGAAGAAGTTTAATTAGAGGGAGAGCAAAGCTCGAGCCGTGTAATTGGCGAGGGTGGATCGTTTCTTTGAATGGGCTGTGCTTCGATCGTTTAGCAGCCCGCCGAAATACAGCTCGAGAGAAAGTTTCTCTCAACCTTGCGCGGATAGAGTACAACACGAATTTTAGATACACACTTGAAGGATATAATAACACGTGTTGGCAACCTGGCCACAAAGGATCGCGTCTTCCGCTTTCTGGACCTTTCGTGGAAACCTTGACCGCAACGCGATCGCCGTTCCATTTCGCGAGAAGGCATTAGAGGTCTCTTTGAGAACGTCTAGATGGCCGGAAAGCGTTTTAGAGTTTGCTCCGCAAAGATTAAAACCGAAATGATGCCACCACTGAATGGCCGTCCATTTTTAAATAGAACCTCGCGTTACGCTAACTGTATGGAACGTCACTAGTCTCACAATGAAACAGGAAACCTCCATTTACTTACAAACTTTGCAAAAAATGTAGGAAATGTTCAAATTTGTTGACACTTCAATGTCAATGTGTTTTATATTTTTTTTATTTCGAAATAAGAGAAAATCGCTATCCCCTTTCTTCTTTTGAAGTTGTTCGCTTGAGAAAAATATTTTTAATATTTAAAAAGGTCTCCATCCGCAATAGGTTAAATGCAATTTAGCATGGGCATGCAGTGATAACGAATATAAAACTATAACCTGTATCACTTTATTTTGATCGACGAGTTTATGTTCCAACTATTAACCCTTTAAGGACACATGTTAACATATGAAGACATCAGAATTGTACATCTAATCCCTGAAATTACAAACATACAATTTAATTGTGTACATTAGGAAGAACCAGTATATATGTATTGTTCAGTTTCTCATTATATAAGACACTTTTTGGAAAATCTAGTTCTCCGAGGAACATATGTTTAACATTTACACACACAATAAAAATTGTGAAAAATCTGAATACATTTAGCCTTGTTATTTTTATAGCTTTAATGTCGCATTAAAATGGGGTGCTAATAAATGAATTGATCAAGTTGATATATATAAAATATATATAAAAATATATTTAATATTTAAATATATTATACCAAAGTATAATGTTAACATTGGATTTTTTATTTTTGTTTCAGTTGTACATCAAAATACGTGGGAGAGTACTGTCAACACCTGAACCCTTGCCACACGGGGCCACGTTGCCAAAATGGCGGTTCCTGCAGGGTGAAAGAGGACGCCGGGGGTGGCACCCCGTCTTTCACCTGTTCCTGTCCAGTCGGTTTCACCGCGAGTTTGTGCGAAATTCCGATCGATAACGCGTGTGACTCGTCGCCTTGTCTTAATGGCGCCACATGCCATTTGAAATCACTCCGAGAATACGTTTGCACCTGCTCCAGTGGATACACAGGTAAGAAACATCTTCTCTCAATAAGGTGTTCCGATGTCGCCGAAAGGCGTAAACACTTTCGACAGCGAAAATAAAAATTCTTGAGACCCGAACCGAAAGTCTCGCCTGTCCCACAATAAAGCGATCGAACTTACAATTCTTTTAAAGTAATAAATTGATCGAGTTTATTTTGCGAAACTGAACCGCATATATAATTAGGTGGTACCTGTCTCGATCACCTGTTTGTACATCGTACTTGACAAGAGTGATATCACAAGAATTAAATTATCTCGAGCTTTAACAATTCGTTTACAGTAGTTTACAATTTTATAATGGTTTATTGGCTATATAGAATTCTTAGTTGTAATTATTTTTCATCGCGTGAAAGATTGTTAATATACAGGGTGTCCTAAAAATGTTGCATTTTGTCCTGTATTTAACAGTAGATTTAATTGCATAGCTTTTAATGCGCATATAAAACGATCCTGCACATTACTTCACGAGAACAGGAAGTTGCATAAGTGCTCGCAGCCATAATGCAAAAACAATAAAAGACAAATGAGGTTTAATATCCGCTATATGAGATCCCGAAATGAATGGCGCTCGTATCAATTCGCATAGGTCGAGCGCCAGGGTCACGCGATTAGTGGAGTGATAGAACCTGACTATTCTGGTATTTTCATTGTTTCGCTCATTAATAAGATATGATCCCGTGAATGGAAAATAAAGCACGCGATCTAGTCCGAAGGATTCATCGCGTGGTGACGCATTCTGCCGAGAATGCTGAAGCTGAAACTGATCGGCTGCAAACAGAATGGCAGAAACGTCGATCATAAATCGATCGATCAGAGAGATAATCAGGAACATCGAAGAAGGTCGCTTCTGACTCAAACGGAAATCAGGGTAGCACTGTATTGGTAAAATGACCAAAAAATTATTGAAATAACTTCTACATATGACGCCTGACTTTTTAGTACATAAAAATTGGAAACTCGTCAAAAGTACAAATGTTCATACATATTATTACATTTTCGTGGACAGTAAACTCATTTTCTAACCATCTAGTCTTTTGCGAAACAAAATAAAATTCTCCAGAACGTGTTACAAAAAAATGTAAAAAATACTCCAGAACGTGTTACAAAAACGTGTTTGCATACTGATTAACATATCGTTGATTTCCATATTAGACAATAAAAACAATATATATTACAACAATTATTAAAACAATTAAATATTATTAAATTATTACGAACAATTTTAAAAATAGATATTAAAAACTATTTATTACATTCTCAAAATTGTGAAGAAAGACTAAAAGTCTAAAATAAAAATTTTTCTTTTTCGAAAGAATAATTTTGATTCTTTTGTAACTGGATCGAACCGGATTACACCAATGTGGCTAAGCTTCAACCCTTATCGAATGTTCGTTTGCACGAATTTGTTCGGCTTGCGGAAGTTACGAGCAAAGCTAAACGGGTATTTTTTATGGGCTGGTTTTACGCATGGGCACGTGCTGCCTTGACAAATAAATCTAGGGGTAACAGGAATTTGGCGGGAAAGGGGAAGGGAGAAAGGACGTAAGAGAAGAGAATCCACAGGGAATGAGAGAAGTTGGTGGTGGTGGATAATTGGCGGAGAGCAATGCGGCATTTCGCTGTGGCGGTACCTTTGGGCCAGTGGTTCTCACATTTGCATCCTTTGCTTCGATTCTGACGAGCACCAAAAGAAAGACCGAAATTAAACACATGGATCATTTCGTATTTATTCATCTATTAATTAATCAGTCAGAATTTCTAACGAGTTTCAGAATCGTAAAATATTTGCTTGATGAACTTTCTTAAGTAATTGCTTTGTTACAACCTTGAATTTATTAAACCTAACACTATGCTATATGTACTATAGGAGTACTATATTCTGTTTTTATAAAAATTATATAAATTAGTATTACCTATTTAAAAATGATAGAGTCAATATTAATAAAAACAAATTCTAGATAGGCACTATTTGTTAACATGCATCCGTATAAGGTTGTGAAAAGATTGATGATAAGTAGACTGCGGATCTTTATGCATTTATGGCTCATAGAAATTTTCAAAAAATGCCAGAATATCAAATTCGATAGAATTCAGTACGATTTTTATTTGTTTTGGATCTACAAAGGCTGTTCCCACTAAAAACAAGAATTTTATTTCATTCCTCTTCCTAAAAATTTGTCTATAAAAATTGGAGATTGCATATACATTCGCAGTCTAATGATAAGATTCTAAAGAGCTGATTTTTTCGAAAAAATCATTTCGTCACTCGAGATTTAGTTCGAGATCTAAGAACCACTGGCGCGTAGCGGGTGCAGTGCACAGATCGAGGAGCAGAGACATCTTAGATCTAAGGGAGCGAGCAGCGAGTCCAGTAATTAGTTCCACTAATCAGTGACCAGGAGGAAGATAGGGATGTGACTTTAGGTAGACAGAACGAGTTGGTCAGTGTCGCCGCCATCTTAAACGATACCTCCCTTCGCGATGGAGTATAACCGAGCACGAAATCCCAAGCAAAATCCTCGTCTCATCGGTGATCTTAGCAAATTATTAGAAATAAATTCTATATTTTAAATTCACCGCGTCCACTAAACAGTCTGCGCGCCCTCTTTCTATTCTTTTGAACACTCCATTACTTTTCATCTCATCTTCTTCTCCATCTTGAATTACAACACGTGTGTATAATAAAGCTGTGCAATATTATTTAACAAGTCTGTGTTTATTTAAAGTAAGACTGATTCTGATCCCGGCTGAATATCCTGAACAACAAACTCTAACAGAAATATTGAGCGAACATAGTGACACAAAGTGCAACAGTGTGTCAATTGAAATTTCTAATTTCCCTTACTAATGTAATTGTATTCAATTGTTCAATCAGTACTTTTATAATCGATTCACTATTTTTTTATTTTAATTTTTAATGTGGAAGGTTAGTTGAAATGGTCAGTGTTTTTGAGCTCCACTAATTCAACCGACAAAATAAAAACATTTACTCACCGTCGAATCGCAAGACCACTCGTCATATAATTATCTGTTTCCTGCCACGTTCCAGGGGACCACTGCGAACGACAAGACCACTGTGCCTCGTCGCCATGTCGGAACGGGGCCGATTGTCGGTCCCTCGAAGACAGCTACGAGTGCACGTGTGCACCCGGCTTCGCGGGTCCGAATTGCGCGGAGGACATCGACGAGTGCGACAGGGACCCGTGCATACACGGCTCCTGCAAGAACATTCACGGATCTTACAAGTAAGTTGAACGACATCGTTAACGGCCCCTTCTACCATTTTACATATCTTCTGCGGACGTAAATTGCGCTCTCACGTCGCGTCGTTTCCGATAAAACACAGCGCGACTCAATTTCACGTGGCCAACATTTCGAGGCCGACATTTCCTATTCCTTCTCCCCGCTCTGCGTCCTCTGCAGGACGTCATAGTCCCCACTCTACCTTCCCCTTCTGCGCTTCCACCGTGGCCTGGTCACATGATTCAGGGGAATACAGTTACCCCCTCTCTGCCAGTATCGGATTAGTCACTTTTAGAGACGTTTAGAGACGAAACGCGTCACGTGTAGTGATGGGATCTGAATCACTTCAAATCGCTTCGATTCAATATTTACGACAAAAAATTCGGATCACTTGCAACATAATTCGAAGCTTAGAACTGTTGAAACTCTTGGACGTCTTGAAAGTCTTCATTGTCTTGAAAATCTTGAAAGCGTTAAAACTTAGGAAGATTTGTAAGAATTGAAGCTCTTGAAATGTTACATTTATCACGAAACAATGATTACGTCATGTCAGTAACAGTATGAACGTACCAATATTATAAAAAGTCTAACATTTATTTATTAAGATTACCAAGACTTTTAAAATTTTCAAGACTTCAAGACTTTCAAGACTTTCAAGAGTTTCAAGAATTTCTGATTTCGAATAAATATCGAATTGATTCGAAACTCTGTAGTGACTGATTTGTTCGAAAACTTGCAAGACAGAGTATTGTATGCCCATCACTAGCCACGTGACCGTATCACGGCCAATGCGTGGGGGAATAGCGTCGTGAAAGGGAAAGATAGAGTGGGGGAACGAGTCTTAACCCTTGTGTAGTCAACCAGCTACCCGGGTACCCATTTACTGTATTTCTTTCAACAATTTGTTAAATGTTCCTCTAAAAAATATTACAAAATTTCTCTGAATGTCCATTCTTTACTCGCTAATATATTAACACTAAACCTACCACCACCGGTCAACATTACCGGTTCCAGATTTATTATGTTACAATTATTGAAATAATAAAAATGATTTTATAAGAATTGATTGCATAAATATCTTTAGTAGAGCACGTATTATAATAGGAGCCGCACAAAGTCTTAATAAAATCAATCTTGTCATTTTTATAAGGGAACATGTACCAGTTACTTTTAAGGCTAGGTAGGTTTAGTGTTAATTTATAGTCTTATAATGGGAATTTGTGCAAACATGTTAAATACAGAAAGATTTTTAATAATCTATACATTTTGGTTGACTACACAAGGGTTAATCTGACGACTCTGGTTGGGGGTTTCGCAATTTTCTCGCACTACCCAACATTTTTCTGCGAGGGCATCATGACCGATCGGATAAGACGATCTTGATCCCAGCCGGTCTTCCGACGGAGGAACAGACACGCATCACTGCTACTTTGTACTTAACATAAATTTTGATCACCGTCCCGGGCAGATTTTAATCTCGTCAGTGTCTTCCCTTCTGAAATTCGGCGCGTACAGACGAGGGTACCGGCGACGGAAATTGATTGAAGTCTTACATTTGTGCGAAACACGTAACGCAACATGCAGCCGCCGTAATGTATTCGGTACTTTTACGAGCTTATACTCTGTTATTAAATTCCAGACAGTGAAATTCAGTTGCCCAGGCAAGACAAACAGCTTTCCGATGGCTTCGACGAACCCAAATATTATAAATTGATGGCTACTTGTACTGTCGTCTTACTTTAATGCACGGACAGTATGATTTCGATAGTGGCATGCGGATGGGAGTCCTGGTGGATTCACTTTCTTAACAGATTTTCAGGCTGCTTTCATTCTGCAATTTGAATTTTTAACGCGCAGAAAAATCTAGACATTTAATCAATCAAATAAACGGCATTACTATTTAATATAACAGCATGTTGTTTAAAAATGTTTTACTTTTTATCACGAATTAAGAAAGACTTATCTTAAAATCCCGACTTCATTTTGGAAGTAGCTTTTAAATAGAATTAAATAGCTTTTTGGATTTTCACTTTGTACATTACATAGCCGAATACAGCGATTCAATTTCTAGAGCATCATACAAAATAAACGAGAGATAATATTCTTTACTGTTAGTGCTGCTAAATGTATTTTTGCAAACATTAATACTTCGTAACAGAATAGTAATTGATCAGTTTAGCTGTCGTTCCATGTCAAGTGTCAAGAAGAGTGTCAAGAAATGAAAGAAATCTTCTTCTACACTTTAGGATCGACGAAGATATTTCAAAGTTTTGTGGAACATTTAAAATATCTTCATATCAACATCTAAAATTTTTTCAAGGTCAAATTTCTTTTACTATTGTATTGCGTTCTCAAAGGAGTCAGAAATGAAGCGTTCTTTTGAAAATTGACGTTAAAGTTCAGGTAACAGATAAACTTACTTGATTCAAAATTTCATTACAGTGAATATAATATATGCAAACGGTTCTAATAATTTAATCACCCACTGTAGAATATACATAGTCACCACAGTCGGACATTTTACATGAATGATTCAGTGTTTGCGTGTAAACGACTGGCTAAACTACAAGAAGCCTGGAAAGACATCTTGTAGCAGTATGTCTTCTCCCTCGAGACACTTAAGGTTTCCTCGTAGCAGAGGATTTCGAGCGGTCATCAAACCACATCAAAGGCAATATAAGACCGGAATTGCCGTGAATATTTTCCAAGAACGCGTGTAAACTGTTCCATTAATTGCTTAATCGTCCGAGCCCGACGGAGAGGCCGCGAGAGCAGATGCGCTCGATTTGTTCGCGCCAGAAGATTCGATGACTGTGACTCGCGTTGGAAAAAGAACGGGGGGAATGGTCATGCACGTCGCGTCGACCTCTCGAAATATCGTTGCGGCCCGGCGAGCCTGGTGATGAGGGTGCAGAGAACCGCGGTAGTGTCGTTCGTCTTTGTCGCAATTACCGATTGAGCACGGACGCTGGAACGTGAAGCGCATAATGACGCCGAACAACGAGGATCCATCGAGTCGATCCCACGGCCCATTACGGATTTGCTCGTAATTCGACGTTCCGACGCCTCAAAAATCACTTTTGTAGCAAGAGCCGCGCCTTTTTCGACCGATCTCGTACGCTCCCCCCGACTGCCAGCCTCTTTGCAACAGTTGCAGAAAGTGAAATCGCGCGTTCGTTACGGGACGTTCGTTACACGGAACAAAGGTCTCGAAACTCTGAAATTCAAGTTGCGAAAGCTCGCTCTTCGGGGGGTGGTTTCTTCTATTGCACACGTTCACGTAAATATCGAGACGTTGCATATGAAATGTTCAATTTCACAATGCGTACAGTGTCCCAAAAGTAGGGGTGTGCAAGTACCCGTAATTTACGAGCTGAGCTGAATTCGATTGCTCGAGCCAAGCCGAGCGTTTGATTTTTCCGAGCTGAAATCGACAAACTGTTCGAAAAAAATGCGAGCTGCTTGAAAAACGGCTCAAATATTCGAGCCCTTGTAAAACTACGATCTACTTGAGACTGAATTTTCAGCTCGAACAGATCGTTAACTTTCGAGTTACCGTGCGTAACACACGTAGCTGTCCGTGCAGAACACAGACTGTTTGACAAGAATCGCGACTTTACTGTATCCGAGTAATTCGAAAAATTTCGAGCTGAAAATTTATTTTCAAGTAGATCGAAGTTTTACGGCTCGAATATTAGAGCCGTTTGATTTTTTCAAGCAGCTCGCATTTTTTTCAAACAGTTCGTCGATTTCAAGTAGCTCGGAAAATTCAAACGCTCGACTCGGCTCGACAGACCGATCATTACTCGACACGAAATTCGAGTACTCGCACACCCCTACCCAAAAGTGTATTTTCTTGAAAGTAACTTTTTCCTTTGCGAAATTGTTCGTAAATGAAGAACGCGAACATAAAAAGAATTAGTTTTATTAATTCTCTTTATTAAGTCTCTAATCTTAAAATCTACGACGGCTCCAGCCACGAGAAAAATTTGTCAATATCTTTTACATACGTTCCAGTTTGTGAAATTTTGGACCAAAAAAGCGTCTCTAAGGTCTTTCAAAGGAAACACCTCCCATAGAATCGCGCAGCAAAAACGTATAACATAGAAGATTTAACCAACACACGTTGGACCGAGTATCAGAAAATTTTAAACAGTATACAGAAAATCGAAAAATCAACATCGCTCTTAACTACCCCCCATACGATCATCACGTGATCACAACAAATGTCGCACAAATGTAGCACAACGGACAGAGGGGAGGTCCTTAAGGAAGGCCAGACCAGGGGGATCCCTTTGTGTAAAAAAGAAAAGGTAGAAGGAAAACCGAGGGGGAGGGGGTGAGCCGCGTAAAGGAAACGAGCTCGCCAAAAACTGGTTCCAACGGGGGACTTAAGGGCGATCGGCGCGGAGAACATAAATCGGTGCTTTGTTGAGATCGAGTCGAGATTAATCGGGGCCCGAGTCGAGCTGACTGCACGAGAGCAGATAATGTCGCTGGGTCCTATATTATATTGAATTATATCGGTTCGGCGTCGGTGGGTGTAAGTGTTCACGTACACGATCGTCGATTCTTTTTGTTTCTGCGCTCGGGAGCCGCGAGAAAGCTTTGTCGGCCCGGAATCGTCCTTCCAGCGACTGCTCGACATCTTCATTTTTCTATCTTTTACTTTCCACCGTCCGTTCGTGATAAGTCCTCGAACTGCGTGTCTTCCGACACTCTTCTCATTTTTTTCTTCGCTCGCCATAACCTCCTTGAATCGCATTCTTTCAGGACGCAGGCTTGAAGCTTGTTGTGTAAAACATTAATGCAAGAACATACTAGAATGTACCAGTGTGTATACAAGACTATACCTGAATACACTAGAATACACTAGAATGTACTAGAATATGCTAGAATATACCAGAATATACTTGAATATACTCGAATATACTAGAATGTACTAGAATATACGAGAGTATACAACAATATAGTAGAATAAACTAGAACATACTAGAATATACAAGAATATACTAGAATATACAAGTATATATTAAAATATACTAAAATATACTAGAATAAACTAGGATATACTATAATATACTAGAATATACTAGAATATACAAGAATATACAAGAATATACAAGAATATACAAGAATATACAAGAATATACAAGAATATACAAGGATATACAAGAATATACAAGAATATACAAGAGTATACAAGAATATACAAGGATATACAAGAATATACAAGAATATACAAGAATATACAAGAATATACAAGAATATACAAGAATATACAAGAATATACAAGAATATACAAGAATATATAAGAGTATACAAGAATATGCAAGAATATATTAAAATATACTAAAATATACTAGAATAAACTAGGATATACTATAATATATAAGAGTATACTAGAATATACAAGAATATACAAAAATATACAAGAATATACAAGAATATACAAGGATATACAAGAATATACAAGAATATACAAGAGTATACAAGAATATACAAGGATATACAAGGATATACAAGAATATACAAGAATATACAAGAATATACAAGAATATACAAGAGTATATAAGAGTATACAAGAATATGCAAGAATATACTAGAATATACAAGAGTATTCAACAATATAGCAGAATAAAGCAAGATATACTATAATGTAGAAGGGTATACATCAATATAGCAGAATAAAGCAAGATATGCTACAATGTACACCCACTTTTAACATGCTAAATGTGGGTATAGGTTCTGTTCCATGCAAAACATACGTATGATCTCTGACTATGCTGAGAAAACTGGTCAAGACCCCGGACACCAAGAAATAGGTTCGCGTTACAGATCACTCGCACACTGGAAGTTTTATAACATTTTGAATTTCCGGGTACCATAACCTACTCGATGCGATAAAGGAAACTGGAGAAGTCCGGCACGCATCGTTAATTGAACGGTATCCGGTTGACGTGGACGAAGCAAACTCCGGACCGTATAGGAGTAATCGAGCTTTAGCTGGCTAATAAATATCGGCGAAGGGTTAATCGCGCTGCTACCCAATAATTCCCTTTAACGCTGTTAATCCGCCTCTGCCTCTGGACCCTGTAACCTCTCCTCGGCCGCGTAGTTAACGCGCGTATGCATCATCTTTGCATCGACGTACGCGCATCCCATTTCTGAACCATTAAGCATCGTACCTAGATGCGTGTGCCTTTCTTCACCTGTCCCGATACCTGGCGGCGTAACGACGTCTCGAGACGATAGTCGACCATCCATCCACCCTTTCGTCCCGCGTCGACCCTTCCCGCCCTTTCCCTTCTCTTCCCGGTTACGCCGCCCGAGGAGCAATAATGTTCAATTGGAGCTAATAAAGACTTTGATGTGGCATGCCTGGCCGCCAGGTGGTGCTGCTACGAGCCAGTATGTTATTAAATAGTTACCGAGGCGGTGGCCGAGCCGCGCTTTCGTGGTGGGGACAGAGATCTTTCATCGATCTCTCCCTCGAGTCGAGGGACAAATAATCGAATACTTTGTACCGTCGATGAGATCGATAATCGCCGATAGTTAACGGTAGTCGTCGTCCGGCATGAAAGTCTTCGGATAGCAATTTTCTGATTGCTCGGTGCTCCATTTTTAAGGGCATTTAAGTAAATGCACGCGACGTGCTCGCTTTAGCATACTTTCGTCGTTCGAAATTATCGACGGACACCCGTGTGGCGAATGCGAAATTGGTGTTCATCCGGTTGCACTTGGCCAGTCGATCGGTGGAGACATGTTCTGGCTGAAGTTGCTGTGCATCTTTTTGGTACTTACAATCTGGTGACGACAAGGTCGAGTCAAGGTGATTTTGCGACAAAGATTTTATTAAAGGGACGACTACAAAAAGATATTTTAATTAAATATCTGAAGCATCGATTTAAACTTAATTGATTTTGCATGATGATGAAATTGAATACATCGTGTTTTGGAAACTTGTTATATAATTATTTTAGGAGAACTACCGTTTCTTGATCTCGGATAATGACATTACCAACTTGAAGATTGACTTATGAAATCAAAAATGAAATTAGAATATATGTGCTACGTAGCTAGTTATTATTAGACTGCGGATTTTATGCATTTATGATAAAAATGGGTAGGTCTAATTTCTGACAGTAAAAAAATTTGGAAGATTTAAATAAACTATATTAGTTTTAACTTATTAAACATATTCAGCAAGAAATTAAATATTTATTTCATCGCAGCTTGTTGCAATTCAGGTAGAAAGTTTTTATTTTGCATAAAGATCCGCAGTCTAGTTATTATAGTATGGATTTGTCGACATTTTGCACGTCTATACTGTTGACACAATTTTATTTATTAATGACTTAAACTCTTTTTTTTAAGTATCCCTGGTACATCCATTAGACTTAATTTAGTCGTCAGAAATTAACCCAGACACTGCAGTTCTCCAATCAAAGATTGCAGAATTGGTTGCAATAAGAAAATCAATAGATTCAGATAAAATGCCATTAAAAATAGGTTTAAAAATATTGACGAACAACAGTCTAAATTGAGTTAAAGATCGTCATCTGTACACTCATCGACACTGTCCGCTTTCTGATTGTCAAGTAAAATTGCAACATTTGCAACATTCATATTTTTCGCGGCCGAAAAGTCGACGTGAACAACAAAAATGAAATTATACGGAGAAGTGCACGTGCATGGCGCGTGTGTGTCCGAGCAAGGATGTGATTTATAAAATGATCTTTCCGAAGTCGAATTTAATTGAGCGGAGGCAAGCCAAAAGGAAGAGAGCGGTGTTTCTTACCCCTCCGTTGGATTAGCAACGGATCTTGATAAACCGTGGCCTCCTCAGCAATTTCGGACCTCGCTGTGATTGACCTCGCAGGGTCAAATTCTTCTCGGCTTCTAGGCAAAACTCTCGCACCTGATTCATCGCGAAGGTTTCCGAAAGCCGTGTTCACACCTGTTTTCTTCGCATTCTGCTCGACACCGATGCGGCTTCTATTGCGAACTGTGAATTTCTCGGACACTTGTCCGGTAGTATCAAATTCGCCTTCTCCTCAAATTCTTGAGCGGTTCATACCGGTCAAACTTGCTGGAACGCCGCTTAAGAATTTATAATCTGTTCAGTTATGTGAGAGGTGGTGTGCTTGCAAAGTTCCTTTCAGGCAGGTTATCCAATTTATTGAACACTTCAGAAATTATTGCACAAAAGATACTATTCTAGGATAATGCTTCATTATGTTTCACACTATAAATCAATAAACTGTGTTTGATTTATAACTCTACAGTTTAGTGGAGGATATTTCGTTGTACAAACAGGAAGAAAATATAGATTTTACAATATTCAATATCACAATAATTTCACTCACAACGTTAATATTTTCATTTAATCTGTAGTTAAAAAAAAATTATATATTCACCATTCTTTTCTACAATTAGAAAAGAATACAACCACTTGTCTACAAAAGAATGGTGATTATATAATTGATTAATAAAGCTGTATTCTTTAAAATTTAACCATTGAATTTTATTTTCAAATCGGGCACGAACTTATGCAATCATCCGATATTACTGTAAGAATTTTAACAGGGCATTTCACCATCCAGAAAAGTTGCTAAACTAATTAGCTGATAAAAGCTTGGATGAAATTAGACAGCGGTGGCTGCGCGCCCTCACGATCGCCTCCGCGCTCGTTTTCCCCGTGGCAGAAAATTTCAAGGCGGCCACGATCGCTTTATGTATGTTAATGTTATCAAGATCTGTTGCGCAGCCGCGGTTAACCTTGACGTCGAAGTAGAAGAAAGTAATCTAACGAAGAGCGTCGGGCGGTTCTCACAGCCTTGCGGCTCGACGCGGTCTTCGTCAAACGGTCTCCCGCGTCTGGATGTCGCGCGTCTCTCGCACGCAATATCGTATTCATACTTGTACGAGGTGTGCTAGGAAATGCGTCACGTCAAGCCGACTAGGCACGCTGGGACACACACACGAGCAGAACGATTCCTTAGATCGTAGATCGCTCGACTTTGAAGTCGTTTCTACGCGGCGAGCGAGGCCTAGACGACGAGGTCAGCTGGGTCGTCGTGAAGCGGAGCCCGTTTCTTCCATCATCGGGCCGAGGAAAGGACCTAGGGACAAAGGGGAAACAAAGATCTCGAGCAATTCGAAGAACCCGTTTCTACGGCTCGGAGTGACCGATAACTACGTGCCGTGAATGCCGACCGCGAGATTTTCGAATTTCGTCGGGCAACGCTCTCGCGTCTAGCCACACCAAGTTACAGCGAACCATTAAGGACCTTCGTTTGCACGCCACGAATACAGAAACCTCCGGAGGATATATCTGCCTTCTCGCGTCCGATCCCGATACGCATCGGGATCTCGAACCTTTGAATTATCAGAAGATGAATTATCGCAAGATGAAGGCCCTCTACGTGTCCTGAATACGAGGTCGGGGGTGAAGTCGGTGTCGTTCAGGACAAGTGGTGGTGCAGGTCACGCTTCTAGCATGATCCTCTATCTACCCACGGATTTTTAACAAGGGGAAGATCCTTTTTACCCTTCTAAACATTTTTAGCTTGCACGTTGGGGCTCTGAAGCACTGATTGAGCACTGATTAGATATTTTTTTGGGTTCAGAAATCGCTTAGTTATGTGAAAGGGGATGCTTTTGACGATTGGCAGTCAGGTCTAGATTCATTTAAATATTTATCGATCCTTTTATGGGCGTAGTAGAAATAGTTAATATTTTAACCGGCTAATACCAAACTAGAATTTAGATAGAACGTTCGTTACGAAGGGCTAATCTCGGGTTTGATTTGATCAAATGTGCCGTTTTACCGTGAACACTTCTTCAATGCAGCCAATTGCGAGGTAGCAGAGAGTCTCTAGCCAATGAACGGTAACAAAATCCCTTCCACTGCTTCTGGAAGGGATATACTGTTCATTGCAAAGACTTGAGTTGACTAAAACTAAATTTTCCTCCATGGCGTCCACGTATATTAAGTATTAGGTTTGTCAAAATATCTTGTCGCATCTTTTAATGTTTACGAGTTAGTTCTACCTCATTAAATTGAAATTAATGAAATGTAAATATTGTTTATCCTATTAGAAAACGTTTTGCCATATTGCAGTAGTTTTTGCAGCCGCAACCTAACATAGTGATTAAACATAAAATGTTGATCCCCGAAACTCTGTTTTACGATTAGAAATAGTAAATCAGAGATTTGGATAATCGTTATTAGTCTGAACATGTGAAATTGTTTTCGATCAACATTGTTGCTTCGTGATACTCACGCAAGCCTCTCGGAGAGCATAATAGATCACGGATCCACGGTTGATTAGAAAAAGTAGTTAGACCTTGTCTTTGGTGAGAGCGATCCAGCCGCCCACAGTATTCGACTGGATTATAAATAGTAAAAGCGCGACGGGCATTGCGTAAGGATAATTAAGCGATTGTTAGGCAACGACAGCCGCAGACTATCAATTATTCCTCCTAGCGACAGTGTCGAAAGGTGTTGATTCAGGTCGGATCCAATTTGATCAAATTATTAACACGGATGGTAGACACTCCGTGCAAATGGCTTCTCAGTTTGTCCACGGAGATGTGAAGCAACGAATGGGCGTTTCATTTACATCGGTGTTTCTTCATAGAAGTGTAACGGAATGTAACCTTGACAGCTCGATCTCGATCAGCGGTTTTGCCGCATTAATCACTACCCTTTACGCATTCGATTCCCTCCGTCGATTCGCGTAAATACATAGTACTTATGCGAAATACGTCCGGGAAAATATGTCGTACGATATGACACCGAGAACAGATCGTTATGAAATCGAACTTGCTCTTTGCATATTGTAATTAGAAAGAATGTAAACTGCATACTTGAATATGTTATATGCTATGGTTCAGCAGATAGATCAACGCGCTCTGTTCAAGTTAATCAATTATTTATGCAAACGGTTAAATAATCATGGAAAATAAACCTTTATCCACTTTTCAGTTTCTGAAGTATGAGATTATTCGGTAAATATTAGTAATTGGCGGGTACCCGAAAATTACGGATTTTTGAGGTCGAACCGAGGCTCGGGTATCTGCCCACCCCTAGTAAATATACCAAAATAATGTAATTAGATTTCACGACACTTTTTCCTGCCACTTATGTGTACTAAATGTTCTTTTTATTTTCAATTATTATTAGCAGAACAATTTATATGTACACTGACTGTGTAATGTTTACGTATATTACTTTATTTCACAAGTTTAAGTATTCAGCTATAAAAAGCTAATAAAATCAGAATTTAATTCTGCAGCCCCTTGTTACTTCGAGATTGATCATAATTAGTGTACCATTATAAGTAATTTCACATGTAGTTGAGAAATCAGAGTCTGATATAGCAATTTAAGAAGTACATGGAAACGCATTATTCCTCGGATGACGAAGCCTATGTCCCTCGAGATAATTTCACGGCTACAAAAATTAGAACCCTTTCAGTTTCTTAAAGGAAGAAGGAAATTTACTTAAATATTGGTCACAAAAAACAGAGCCGTCAGATTAAGTCTTGTGTCCCCACGCGTCTACTGGCTGAGAGGGGGTAACTTTTCCCCTCAATTCGTGTGATCTCTCTCCTCATCTGACGACTCTGCAAAAGAATAGAATTTTATTTCATCTGGAAAGAAAAATATTCATATCTCGTTACTAAACAGCAAAATAATTCCTAGTAATATATTTTGTTCACAAAAACAAAATTAATTCACAACGTAATTACACTATTAAAATTGTAAATTACCTTCAAGTTAAATTTTTTTTTAAATTGTGCACTGCATATTTCATTTGATTTAAGTTTATGCGAGTATATGTATGAATAATGTACTTCATTTTCAAAATGTTTATAATTAAAACAAAAAATTATACCACTCCGCTTCTAATAGGTGCACGTCTTAAGCTGACTCTTTGTTCACAATAAAAGTAACGAAGACGGACAAGTTGTTCGAATCTCGTTGCATAAATAACTATCACAGAGCAACAAGTAGCGTTCGGTGGTTCGGTTATATCTGTGCAACGATCTAGAATTCCCGGGACATCTGTAGATCTTCGACTAATTAATTCTCACATCCGGACTATCCAGTTTGTCACGATTTGGTCCTCTTCCGATGGATCGTCGCAGATTCCACCGGCTTTACACAGTTTCGTTATCTCGATCCGGTCATCGACCGGATCTATGAGATCTTTTTGCTGGTCGTGCGCGCGACCGCGTCCCCCAGCGGAAGAGACTCGGTTCTACAAATGGAAGATATCCTGACGTACACGCGTCCTGCGTATGCGAACGTAATCCATCCGGACGGCAGATTCCCGGCTACCTTCGACCAGTTAAGCGAGCTAAGTCGCGTGACAATCGTTTTAATCTTAATCCTGACGAAATCTTATCGCACGCGATGCCAACGGCTGCTGTTACAGTTGAATGTCGCAATTCTTGTATTGGACAGTACGTCTGCCTGTCTGGACGATTAATCTGACACCCTGATGCTATACCTCGCGTACAAAACTGCAACATATGATTGCATACCTGAACAGGTACCTCAAAATCATCTGCTCTTCTTCAACATTGCAATGTTCTGACCAATCACGTCCCTCAAATTTACTTTTATTTCCATTCCAAATGACGACTTTGGATTAAAACGCTAACGCGAACCAATATACTCCTCATTCATACTGGGTGTCCCATTTAAATCGATCCAGTCCAATATCTTTGCAACTGTTAATGTGCAAAATGAATATAGATTCAGATAAACGGTATCTTTACTTCTATGTTTTTTAAAACGGAATCGTATATTTTTTAATACACTATTCGATGCTACTCGTTAATCCTTAATTCAGGAAATTGCAAATATGATTAAACTAGTCGGTGAAGCTTCGAAATACCATTATTAGGATGCATTTTTGAAGAATATGTAATATAGAAACCTCCAATGTGTATTTAGTTTCTATCAAAAAATATAATTGTATTACTATAAAAATATATAACATTTTTGGTTGTTGGTTTTGGCATCTCGTGTCTACACTAGTTGTGGATAGAATGTACGTTGAAAGTAGCATGATTTTTTGTGGTTCGCCTGATAACGAAATTTCGCGAAATTTCCAACGGGGAAGTTGATCGTCAAGAATCGTCTGACATAACGATTATCGAGTCCAACCAATTTAGGCAATTACGACGGTGGGAAAGCGTCCTGTACTGGCGTTCCATTAGCCACGTTAATCCGGCATTATGCTCCTTACTTTACGCGCAGTGCATCCGTTTACGTCATGGCCCCGGACACACAACACCCGACGCGGAATTAATTGTTGCCCAAGTGTACGATTAATCCGGTAAACTGGGAGTTCAACCGCGGCCGAAAAGCGGATTTCGCAGATGTGTCGCGTTTGCTGAAAGGCTTAGCTGACTCTTCCTCCTGCGAATTTATTTTCCACTAAAATCCCGGCTTCAGAAAAACTAGAATAAATAAATCTCCAGAGAGAGAGAGAGAGAGAGAGAGAGTAACACTACTTCAAATATTCTACAATCCTAAAAAGTCTAAATTTTATAAGCATTTTATTGTTGTTTTAATATCACTATTTTTCTACAATGAGTAAACTGCGGATCTTTTGTTAAATACAAATGTAACGTCTCGAAAATAATATAACTTTCTTACATTTACAGTGAGTGTATTCGTATCAGTATAAGTTTCAAAAAATGTCTTTTTCATTTTTACATGTAACCTTGTAAATTATAATTATTTGTAAAATCTTTTTTGCATATCATTTCGTAAACCAATGCTTCTAATTGATTATAAAAAATCAGGTCGTTTGGTACAACTATAAAAAAGTTATTCTATTTTAAAGGGCGTACGAATACTTTTTACACTCACTGAATGAACACTTTCACAGTTTTATATATCTTCTATTTATTTTTACCATAAACGCATCAAGATTTGCAGTATAATAATGATTTTTATAATTTGCGCTCTGGTATTGTTTAAAGTAGACTAAACATACCAGACGATCAACATGCTCACGAACCATCTTTTGCAAGTCCAGAGTCTGGAATCAAAGTCCCGTAGGGTAGTCTCGTTTCCGTCTCGTGAAACGTAATCGCGTAACGGAGTCTCCAATGTATAATCAATGAGATGATCTAGATCTGGATTCGGAACAATGTTGTGTAGCAGCCCCGTGCGAAAGGAGAATGAAAATGCGCGGGAACCGGAATTCGCTTGCGAAATCCGCCATGTTTATCGCGACGCGTGGATCATTCTTCCTCGTGGGTTTCGTTCGATTTCGATCACTGCTTTCCTCAATACCAACAATCCATCGACGATGTACATTTTAAATATTTTCATTATTTGTAACAATCTCGAAAAATGTTATATAGAAAACTTGAAAAAATGTATTCCTTTTTTGATAATTTTAACAAGTCGAAAATAACGTAATAGTTTAATTTTCTGAATAGTTTTACAATTGTATTTGGTAAGTGTATAATAATACAGTCAAGTCTTAATCTAAGAAAAATCCTCGATACTCGTTTTTCTTAGATCAGACAGTTCCGTTTTCTTCGTCTTCATTGTACCTATTAGGGTTTCAGTAATTTTTATCACAATATACTTATGTCCCCCAAAAAAGTAATAAATAAGTGCATCTTACGATCTCAATAACCGCAAATCAAAATCGAAAAAGGGATCTTGCATTTTTTTTATCGCTATGTAATAGTTATGTAATAGTTAGATGTTACAGTGATCTAACAAGCTGTCATTACAACTCATTTGGGCTCGGTTTCTTAAAATGAATATTTTTAATTCTCAAGGCGAACAAAGTTATTGCTCCGCCTTGTGTATGTCGAGTAACGTGTTGACACGGAGCGGTAATTATCAGAATCTGCGAAAGAGACAGAAAGAGGGGTGGGGGCAAACATGCTCGATTTGCAGACGTATAATTGATCGGATGATTGGTACACCGGGAACACTTGTTTCATCAACGGGCCTGTTCTCTCTAATGTAAAATTCCTCTGTAATTGTACCGGCCCGTACAAGTTATTAGCCCGTACTCGATCGCGGAACGCGTATCAATAGCTGAACGAGCAGGATTATCATTAAATGTTCTTAATATTCCGCGAGAGAATGTTTTCATCGCGCCGGTTGATAGCCTCGTAAACTTGATCAGAAACAGGCGTCCCGAGTCTCTGTCCCTTTCCTCGTCAATCAGCTCGATCTTCGCCGATTCCGATCTTCACCGGCCGTTCCAATTTGGCGCCAATTAAATCCTCCGGACCTGGTACCTCATAATGGCTTCTATCAATTTCTGGCAACTGCTAACGACAAAACGGGCCCACTCGAACGACGGAACCGTTCGATCTTCGCGAACCGCCCGTTCAATTAGTTCACCACCTACTTTTCTTCTCGAGCTCGCGGAGCTATTTAATTATTGTCAATTAAAATTATCTCTCATTAGTCAGCAGATAAGGAATGCCGATTTTTGGAGGTGATTACAAGCGTTAATCGAAAATAATTTATTGGAAGTTTCGTTACGGTGTTGTTAAAACTGGGATAAACGGAAGTAACTAACAAGCAATTTAAAATTTATTAAAACAACTTCGTTACATGAAAGAGTGTCTTATCTATCTAATCTGTATCTATTCATTCAAAATTTTCAGACTTATAAAAATTGATGTATTAATTTTTTAGAATTTAGACAAAATTGTACCGTAAGAATACTGATTTTTGGAGGTGATTACAAGCGTTAATCGAAAATGATTTATTGGAAGTTTCGTTACGGTGTAGTTAAATCTGGGATAAACGGAAGTAACTAACAAACAATTTAAAATTTATTAAAAAATTAACTTCATTACATGAAAGATTTATCTATCTAATTTGTATCTATACATTCGAAATTTTCAGACTTATAAAAATTGATGTATTAATTTTTTAGAATTTAGACAAAATTGTACTATGTTTGGTCTGGTTTTAATCAGAGAAATATCACAAATATGACGGTGAAAGTTTCACAGGTAATAATTGAGAACAAAAGTCTAAACTATATCGAAACGTGACTAAATCTCGATGAACACGTCATCGACAGGATCGAAGTTCGAATTAGAATCGGGAACGGCGAGCACCAGGCGTACGTCCTTTTCTGCGGGTTTCGTCGGAACCCATGAAAAATGTACATTGTTCTTCTGCTGGTGCTCGTCCCGTTGGTCTCCCCCGTCTTCCTCTTCCTCTTCGTGGAAGGCAGTCGTTCTTCCACGGTAGCTTTCATTTCGTCCTTCGAACTGCACGGAATAACTGGACGTCGAAACGAATGGCGGAATTATGCTGCGGAGGATCGTAAGGCCCGGTTCTTCCCGCGGCGCACCGTAAAAACCGTTTCGGACTAGATCGGTCGCGGTGGGGATCGCGTGGCGATCGGTTAGCCAACCGATCTTTAGGTCCGGGCAGAAATAAAAGGGACGGGGTCTGTATCGAGCCAATGATAACTAGCCGAGGACCGATCGGCGATCGTGACAAACTGCGATCGACTCGCTCGCTCGGATCTGGTCCCATTAGTTTCGAACTGGGCGCGCCTTTTTGCATTTGTCGCGCGGACGCACGACTCGGCTCCCTTCTTACTCGCTGTTTTGCGAGCATGCTTGCGCGCCCTTCCGAAATGACTTCATTTTGCAATGTTGTTGCAAGAATGGTCTCTGGAGGATCGGTCTGACGAAAGAACGAAAATTGAATTTCATTGCGAGTCGCATTAATTACTCGAATTAATTGCTAATCACTTCGAGAGCTGTTCGCGAATCGCAGAAAATAAACCTCGCCGTTCTGATTTAAAGAATATTCATTGCTTAATGAATTATGGAGGAGAATTGTTTCTAAGAATGCTTCTCGCTCCGCGCGTGTGTGTGTCGCGTCGCAATAATTCCGCTGGCTGGAACACGTTCGGTGTTGGACGGGTCCCTCGAACACTGAGGTCTTAATTGCCAGGCGAATTTCAATGCCTATCGTGTGCCTAATTAATTAGCCGGCCGAAAAGCGATCGCCGTAAAGGAGCAACAACCGCGATCTGATCTATGATACGACACCGATCTTTCCGTCTTCTTTCGGTGGTAGCGTAAGAGTACAACTGGGACCCTCAAACGCTAGCTTCCCCCATCATCGGTTTCTTCGGCGTATCTTCGTTGCGTTCGGTGATGTCTTGAACAGAATCGCCAGATTAAGACTCGTCCCCCTACTTTACCTTCCACGACACTATTCCCCACGACCTGGTCACGTGACGCGTTTTTTCTTTGCATATGTCCGGTACTAGTAAAGAGAGGGCAACTTTTTCCCTCAACTCCTGCTCCCTCCCCTCACCTGCCGGTTCCGTAAAAGAATAGAATTTGATTTCATCTGAAAACAAAAATATTCATATCCTTCCACGACGCTATTCCCCACGCTTCCCGGCCCGGTCACGTAACAGGTTTCTTCTTTGCATATCGTCGGCCTCGTATGAAAATCGTCTAAACGTACAAAAACGTAAATTTTACAGGAGGTGAAGAAAACAATTTAAAGCGAAACTATTTTGCTTTACTCGGAGATTTCAAATTCTGATATTAGCGCTAACTTATTGCTGAACTATTACACTCAAACCGTAGAAAATGAAGTACCTAACAAGGCGAAGCTGAAAACCCAATTTTAATAAAAAATGGACTTGGATAGTTTTCATATGAGGCCGATGATATCTCCGGTACTAGCAAAGAGAGGGTAACTTTTCCCCTCAATTCACATTCCCTCCCCTCACCTAGCGACCCTAGTCTTGAATCTTCGTTGCCCCACCATAACAGCGCTTACTGGAAGAGGACGGTGGGCGCTATGGTGGGGATGGTTCTGCCTCGATCGAGGCAAATGTGGCTACCGTAGTACAACATTCAGAGAAGAATGTCGCCCCGGCAGGCCACGAAAGGTGACTAAATTTCGATTCCGGTTCCCCGTGCACACCCGTACCGATCAAATTTTCAACGTTTCCGTGAACCCAACGCCTCGGAGGTTCGATAAAATCGAGCCTGGGGGAATATACGATCGTGTTCTCCGCGGTTATGTTTGTCAGTAAATTCCCGAATTTGTCGAAAACGGGTGGGACAAATAAAGAACGTCCGTCGAAGGGGCAACTCCCGACTCGTTCCTTTCTCCGCGTGTTCTCTTTTTTCTCTCTCGGGGCCCGAGCCACGGGGAAGCGCGTGTTCGACGCTGAAAGCGCTGCGTGTCGGCCGTTCGAACGTCGGGTTCCCGACTGGTTCCTGGATCACTTCTGACATATTTTGTTCGTTTGACTGCTGAGAGGCGAGCTGAAACTTCCTCCTGTCACGGCTCGCCGCCGTGGCATCCAATATGAATCATATAACGGAGACACATAAACATCAACGTGCCTAACCCCCTTCGCCGTGCTCGACTGGCCGGGAATCAAATGGCTCTGCGGGCCCTGGATGATTTATACACGGCGCGGCCTGTCCTCTCGATATTCGGAGAGTCGCCCCGGACAATCGCGAAAGACAATGCTCGTATTCGTAACGGGACAACACCCACCCGCGCGAGATATTAAAGTCGTTTTCGTTTTAGCCGATCGCCGCGACACGCTGCGAGAGGTACCCACAGCCTCTCGCCTCGGCCCGGAGCGGAGCGATCCAGCTTTATGACCGGCTTGCGAAACCGGGTTTCATAAGCTGGCTTTCAATTTAAATATTCCGAGGAAGTAAGCAAGCTGTGGCTCTCTCGAACGGGTCACAATTTATTCCGGCATTGTTCGGTATGGCGGCGCTGTTTTCCATAAAGTAAGTGGAGCGAATTTCATGTTCTCGCTGGACCATTCAGCCATTCGGCCCGCTCGCGCCCCTCCCCTCCTCAATCCACCGCCCTCTCGAGAATCGTCGGTAATCTACGTGCGATCGGAGACTCTCTCGAAAATCGAACGTATCGGAGATCATTGCTAGCCGCCGATGCGGAATAATGGATTAGACCGGGGGCTAGATTTGTAACGTGGGTCGGGTCAGGAAACTCGAGGGCCGGTGGCTCGTCTCCTCGGAAAGGGGGAAGGGGAAGGGGAAATCCGGATCATCCCCTAGTCGGAATCCTAGTCGGAAACCCCATCGACGGGTCTGGAGGATGCCCGCAAGCCATACCGTTCGCACAATGCGAGTAAACAAGTGAAAATTAAATTTGAAAATTGCCCACCTTCAGCCTGTTGTTCGAACCGCCTAAGCGGGCCGGTCAATACCGTTTAATCGGAATCCTCGGGCCTACGGCACGCTTCTGCCCTCGGTCTGTTTGCTACGGCGCATAAATATTCATATGAAGAGATTAGCGAGATTTTTCGGGTGTCGTGCAAATTTACACGACCCTGAAGAGCTCCCATGGTAATCATCGGCACGGTGATTAAATGAAATACGATTTCCGAGATGTAATCTGTTTCTCGGAATGTTTTGTAATGTTTGTAATGTTTGAATGTCACGTAAAATAATCGTTTTCATAAATTTCCGGATCCCTAATGTTTGTATACAGTCGATCGAAAAAGCCCTTTCTAATATGTATTGTATTAATGTAATTATTAATATAAATATGAATGAAAATATTAAAATGAATAATTATTATTAATATAAATATTAGCATCAATATAAATGAATTAATATAAATAAATAATAAAATATCCAGTAACCCCTTACGCTATGACATCGAGTCAGCCTCGTGATGAAGATTTCCAACAGAACCTATCAAATACGTATGTTATTAACACTAAAACAGATTGGCATGGGTTGCATTATAAAAATGATAATGCATCTTTATAATTTCAATAATTGTAAGAAGAAAAATTTGAAACCGACCATTTTGACCGACAGTAGTAGATCGAGTGTTAATTTCCTTTAAACCAAAACAAAATTCCGTTTTGTTATGGTGATTGGAGTAGAATATAGTCACTGGCAGAGTTGGGCAAAAATTTAATCAAAGATTGACGAATAAATTTTTACTTCAATCGTTAATCGCAATTAACAATTAATCTTCTAGTTTAGTCGTTAATTGCGGTTAACGATTAAATATTTATTAATCCTTAATTGCGGTTAACGATTACATACTTATTAATCGTTAATTACGATTAACGATTACATTCCTTTCAATTGTAATCGTCAATCAGATAATTGATTAATGATTAACTGCTGAAACTTCGAAATGAAATACGGAATCAAAACTGTATTAATATTAAAAAAAATGTAAACCGAGTTTTTGTTGAGATATATTTCTGTCAATTCTCCATCTGCGCTCTCTGTCTCTCTCTCCCTCCTTATTACAATTTATGGACAAACCGTATGGCGATTGACTTCATCACTTGAATCAATCGCCGATTTTTCGATGATTTCTTCTTTTAATCAACGATTGACGATTAACTTCATAAATCGATTAAATCAATCGCCGATTTTTCGATGATTTTTTCTTTGAATCAACGATTGACGATTAACTTCATCAATCGATTGAATCAATCGCCGATTTTTTAATGATTACTTTTTTAATCGTACACATAAATCAATCAATCTTAACTAAAATTTTAATCGATTAATGCCCAACTGTGGTCACTGGAGAATACATAGGCATTCAATAAATAGAAACTTGCTTCTTCTTCTAAGAAATGATGAACGACAAAGAAGTTCTACTCAGTCGCGTGCGGATTTGATTTATTTTGTGCATTGACGATAGAAATGAGTAGCAGTAATTTAAAACAGTAGGAAAACACACATCGAACCTATTAAAATTGCTAAAGAAACAATTTCTTGCAACAGTTGTAGAAAATTTTGAATCACAGTAGCCGTAAAATAAACTGCAGTGCAAGTGGCCAAATCTGAACTCCCACAGCCGAGTTGAAGTGTCAATGAGCAAAGCTGACGTAGAAACGCGTTTCGAAAGGTAAAGGTTCACTAAACGAATCGGCCGACAGTTTCAAGAAATGTTCGGAAAGGTAAAAGTTCAATGCACAAAGCGATTCTATTCGATCGTTGGATGGAGCGTACACGGCGAGAGAACGCGTCGAGCACGCAAGAAATTCGTCGTTCTGTTGGTCCTTCTGTAGAACACGTGAGAAATATCGTGTGACTGTCGAATTAGCAAAATTCTTCCATATAGAATCGGCAAAGAAGAGCGGTGGGAGGGAACAGGGGCAGGGACCTGAGATGCACGCAATGATTCCGCATCGTTTCTACGACCTAGGACCCTAGGTGGTAGCCGAAAAGAGAGACGCGGTTACGGGCGTTCGGTTGTGTGAAAGTAGGATAACGCGAGACGTGGTCGAAGACCAACGAAGGGTGACGGAACGAGCCGAGGGGACTTTGGTTAACGAGTGCGGGCGAGAAAGAGATCGACGAAATTACGGGGCGTCGCGGAAAGGGATGGAAAACGGAGTCACGACAGCCCAATGGGGGGGAACCGAGTGTGACGCCAGTAGAGAGAGGGTCACCGATGACGGTGGCGCCCCCTTAGCGGCCCAAGCCAGAAGGTAAGGTTAGTCAGTCGACAGCCGTCCGAGGATGATACACGTTCTGATCGCGTCTCTGCCGATTTCACCCTTACAGTCCACCGACCACTGTGGAAAATACGCGCGAAAACAGGTGGCAACGCGAAGTGACATTACACAGTGTTGAAACAGTGTATCGGAACTGCAGTGAACACCGTTTAGCAATTTTCTTCGTCGCGGTGAGATTTTCAGTGGCGTGCGCCGAAAAGACCGGCAAGCGCGTGTTCCGATATCCTTTGAGGAATTTGGATATTCTTGGCCAACTAAGTGCAATTAGAAACGATCGTGGTAGGATTTCCACCGAAGTGTTTCCATCGGGGAAATGCATCGGGAAATTCGTGTCCTTGTAAGAATCCCATGCTGAGGTCGTCTCGAGGTTTGGCAACGCCTGCTGTCCCTCTGGTCGACCGTCATGGGTAGCTCGTCTGTGAGCCGACGTAATACAGGATAGAGGCAATTTGAGCGAGTTTAAGAGAGTTTAAAGCACGCTCGGCGCATTGTCAGGAACGGAACGGATCGGTCGGATCGGATCGGATCGACGCTGCAACAAGCCCGCACAGATTCCAGGCCAGACGGTCCTGGCGTCCAAGTGAAAACACTCGCGACGAAAAGTGACGCGAGCGAGCGTGAGAAAAGACCGGCTACGTTCCTCTCCACGCCGAGGAACGGCGGAGATAGTACACCCACCGTACGTTCCACTCGGGCCTCTGCGTGTCCTGTGCACAGGGTGCCAGGAAATTATATGTCACGACCACCGTAGCGTCGTTCTCCCAAGATCCCCGGAGATCTCGCAAAATTGCCCTTGACCTTCAAATCTAGGTTCAAAAGTCTGCGTTTCATGAGCACCAATTTTGTCAAACTTCATCTCTTTCACGAAAACTTATATCGAGGTTTGAACAGCTCTTAAACTGCTCCTATTCACCACGTATTTTTGTAATGTTCATCGCGAGGATCAATTTTGTCGAGTTACTTATAGTTAGTTATACAGTCCATACATTATATTGTTAATAGACACTCGGTAAGAAATAATGAAAAAGGGCTACGTTCCATATCGACCCAATGTTCAGCGACTGGATCAACAATTTAGCGATCAAGAGTTGATACAGTGACATCCGAATCCACATATTATATAATGAACATTTATTATTTCACTTAATCATATTAATTTTGAAAATCGAGATCGGCAGGATCACGCTGCGGTGGTTAAATTTCCTCGCGCCCTGTACATTTTCCTTCCCCCTCCGCTCGTTTAGTCCAATGGCTTATTTTGTTATCAGTTTCGCGCATCGTCCTTCAGTCCAGTTTTCATCGGACTTTAACTTAATTGACCGGAAGAGAAGTTTCTCGACGAAATGTCGCACATGATCTAGAACAAAGGGGAAGATTGAAGATGGAGGATTCGAAGACACTTTATGGTTCTCAGTCAGTAAAACGACATACGCTCGTGTCGGAATTAGATCGGTGACGAATCTCGATACGGGCTGGAAGAGACTGTCGAGTCCGCCATTTCTCGACGTTTTTCCCGTGAATCTCCGCTGCGTTATCGACGATTGGATACTTGGTTCAACGACTGTTTTCCCGGTTTTTTTTTTGTTGTTTTTGGTGATACGAAACTAGTGTGCAATTATTACCGTGTGAACTATTGTGCATTACTTTAGGATTACCTTGTGAGCATCAGTGTGAGGTGTACCGTGGCTGTGTTTATTTTTCTCGTGATCGTTAACCGAGAGAATCTCGAGAGAGAGATAGAGAGAGTATATAATAGAGTCGTTCGAGAGTTGTTGATGATGGTGATTCTCGGAAATGGAGTAAATACACTGCGTGTTCCCGTCGAAATATGAGGAGAGCGCCTTTCTGCGAGCCGAGGGAATTGATTTCGAGCGAAAATGTATCTCACGCGTGTGTTCTTGGTACTCCTTCTGGCTGTGAGCTCGAGGTGCGTTGCGTTTTAAATTGTCCCGCCATTTTCTTTCTCTAAATAAGAGAATCGTAAACGAGAAATATTATTAGCCATAGTCACTTGTAAAGTTACATCCTGATTAGAATCTATTCGCTCATAACCACTGGGAATGTTATTAAGTTTTTTTTCGAATCTAATTGACGCGCATAAATAAGCGTGCAAAAAATGTTGCGCCAAGCGTAAAAAGACTGCAGCATATTATAAGAAACCGGTACTATAAATATTGATCGTTCGAATGGGTATCCGTGGTTCATTGGTCCCGCGCTGCCTTGATGACTGTCAATGAACGGTAGAACTGTGAGGAATTCATTGAAATGCATCGAAATGTTTACAATATTCAACGATCGTGTTTCCTTGGAAATTTAAACGCCACTTCGGATCGCTTTATGACAACATACTGCTACTCATTTTATTTATTCATTTTCTTGATAGCATTATCGTTATACTGCATGTGACGACTGATAAAATGTTTGTAGAACCGAAAATAACGTTAAAAATATATTCTATTAACGATTCTATGACGAAATGTTTTCGATTTTTGCCACACAATTTATTTCATTTTGTTCAATCATTTATTAACCATTCTTAAAAGAGTAGATCTGATTAGAATTTTCAGATTTTTGCAATGACATCAGTTTTTGAGTACCTACTGTACTTTTGTACCCAGAAAACGAAGCCAAAAATTGTTATATAAAGTTTGTTATAAACACACAAATATTGCACATCTGTGTGACAACTAACAATTTGGCGGTTTAAGTTCGGAGCACCCTGTAGAATTATTTTTGATCGCGAATAGAGAGGAATTGATTGTCATCGATCATTACTAGACTGCGGATCTTTATGCAAAATAAAAATGTTCAGCAGCGATTATGGACAATAGAAGTTAAATAACAATTCATTTCATCCCCTAATAGTTTTTTAAACTTGAAAACAACATAACACTATTTTTAGACTTTTCAATTTTTCACTGTTTCATATTTCACCTAGCCAATTTCTTCATAAATGCATAAAAATCCGCAGTCTAATCATTACCCTATCCGAAGCTTTCGGATATTCGCCCACCCCTAAGAATTATACAGTGATCATTTGCCATAGGCGTGCCAATCGTTAATCGCAAGTTCGCTGTCAAGATTCCAAAGTATAAATTTAAGATGATAGAATGTAAAGCGATCAGAGTGCAACTTTCCAACATTCCAAAAAGGATGGTTCGATACTCGCAATTATCCAGTGCGCAGCTTGTAATTAGCGCCTGGTGACTGGACCACGGAGAAAACGCGAACGTTAACTATTTATTTATCGTCCGCGTCGATCGCGATTTCATCGAACCGTTTAATCGATCCACATATGTAGTGTACACTTTCAAAGCTGGTGATTTTAACAAGTCGTTACGATTGCAGATGCATGTGCTCGAGCGGATACACCGGCCAGAACTGCGAGAACGAGTATATACCCTGCAAACCGTCGCCATGTAAAAATGGGGCCACGTGTCACGACATTAATGGTTTGGAGTACGAGTGCAAATGTCCCGAAGGTAAGTCCTGAATTCCTTTAACTTATTAGCCACATTTCGCCCGTGCCAAAATTTCTCCCGAATTTTCCTAATCGCTGGATGCTGTTCGAATGATGTTTCGAAACTGGTATAAGTAATGCATGTTTACGATGTTTCGATTTTGTATAAAGCAAGTTTTTCCTATAATTTTATTGTCCCATACAACGTGCATCGAAATGGTATTTCGTTCATCCAACTATCTTTTATAAAACCCTTTGGATGATGCATAGTTTTGAAACATCCTGTATATGCGAAAGTATGCACGTTTTCAGTGATGTTAAATTATCACTGGATTGCGGATCTTCATGTATTAGTAACATTTGCAATGTGCAATGTATGATGCAATCATAAATGAAATTTTAGGAGGATCCATATGCGACACTCTTTATTGCATAAACTAATAAAAATTCAATCTAACATTATGATAACCGAGCTTTTACTGTACCTGATTTTCATTCTAGTTTTTTAATTCATGTAATGCATTTTTTTCTTCTGCTTTTTTAATAATCTATGAGGATCCGGCGTCTAATTATGATTATTAAAGGAGTGACTATTTCGTAGTCATTTTATTAGCGAGTAATTTTATATCTCGCGAGCAACAGCGACAGTCCATTTACAAGACCCCAGCGGACCCATAAAAAATCGATTAGTGCCCCGGAGCAATACATTAAGACGTTTTTAACGATCGTTACTGCGAATGAATTGACCCGCCCAATCCACCAATTAAAATCACGAGCAATTTGACAAAGACCACCAGAAGTCATTGCGGTTTGGAAGGAGCGCTTCCCATAGGAGTGATCGGCGACAAGGTTCTCAGTTTCATGAATCTTCGCCTGCAATCACGGCCGTTCCAGAAAGCTAGTCTTTCTCACGAATTGAAAAGATCGACAGGGCCTCCGCTGGACTGGTTCGTCGCGAAAACCGCTTGGAATGCGTCCTCGAACAAAGGGGTTGGCCGATTACGGGCGCGACTCGGCATTTCGGCGTAGGTGGAATCTTTTCGAAGAAGTCACGTTCCACGTTCCACTCTGTTTACCGCGGGAAGAAAGTTTTCGCGTTGCCCGTTGCGCAACCTTGTCCCCGGGCGAAAGAAGAGGGTCCTCGTGGAGCCTGGACGGGAGGGGAGGAGGTAGACAAAAGAATGTTCGCGGGGCAATGATTAGTCGGCGCAACAGGTACAACTTAAGCAAGGGGTGATGGCCATTTACGTGCGTGTGTGCACGGTGGATGGTTAATGTAAAGCCTAGGGTCAGCCTAGCGTGGCCTCCTCGGTGCTCGGATCACAATGCGTGGTCCTGTCGTTCCCAGGCGGACCACAACCATGGCGACCCCACCTTCTTTCGCTTCTTCCACAGGCCGACCTTCCGTCTTTCACGCCGCTCTGCCTTCGGTCGCGCGCCTTTTCCCGTTAAAGAAGCCCCCTCCGACTTTTCCGCTGTCTTGCTCCGTCGATGAGTATCCGTCCGTGGCTCTGACACGGTTCACACTATCAGCGCTTCACCCGAAGCCTGAATAAGTAGGCTTGTTCGGTTCAGGGGGTAATGCGGTGTAACGATAAGCGGTTCCCTTTTTTACCCCTGCGGTTTCTCACAGCTTCGACCCCTGGAACGATGCTTCCCCGGTCTTATTAAAATTCGTAAAACTTGCAAAACCAAATTATCTACTCATAAGCGCTTTGATGAACCTAGATTTGCTAAATTTTTAACACACGTCGCTGAAGTGTTAAAGTCAACTGATTACTTCGAACAAAATCGGTTTTAAAATAAATGTCAACATATTTCATCCCGTTGCAAAGGTGTGTCTGTCTTCGCATACCCAATGTTGCATCCCTAACGACACGGGATCACAGGGAGGGGTCTGAGCAATTCAGGCCGTCGGAGCACCGCCCAATTCCACCGGCAGGTTGCTATCGCCTCAGCACCGGTGTGCCCGCATTACTGTAAGTTCCTCTAATTTCGGCGAGACGAAATGACAGGAAGCTACCTTGTCGCTTTACTCCGGTGCATCTAGAGCCGATGCGTGCTCATGAATTTTACGATCCGGCCATTGGTACAAATAACCACGTTATGTCGCTGTCGCGTTAGGCGTCTGTTTAAAACTGTGGAGGCCGGTCGCGCGCAGCGGTCGAGGATCGAAACGAGCTGAGGCCCAATGCGACGTGCGTTTTATTCCGATCTTCCCTCGAGCGGTTTTCATTTAACGAGGCCGCCGTCGAATTGTCTGCAATTACCTCGTTCCTGCTCGGGGCGACGACGCTTTCTTCGCGGCACGGCGTTGCGTTGCATTCCCGAGGACGCCGTGTGTTCTTTCCGCGTGGTTGCTCGACGCGTCCGCGCAACAACCAGTGAAAATCAAAACGTATGAAAGGCGTATCTCGATCACGTGCTCCTAACGGCCATCTGTGCTCGGGAACGGTCGTTCTGGTTGTTCCTTATACAGAGGCCGGACGAGAAACGAGGCCATAACTATTCCAGAATCCGAGCGTTACGGGGAATCGACGAGACTCATTCCCGACGAGTTTATCCATCGATTGTTTGACGTTATTGCTGTAGCTGTGGCGTTTTTTCCGACCGGTGATGCGTGTACCAGTGTCCCTCCGTATAAATACTCGCCCCAGATGGACGCTCGGCTAGTTATTACCCGAGCCTTCGAAATTTATTCGTTTGCCCAGCCGTAATCTCGCCGACGATTTTCGTTGCTCCTTTTTCCCCCAAGAGGAATAGGGAACTCTCCAGGCAGGTATTTACAACAAGCTCGTAACTATTTCCTACGAGCAGCCGCGCGCTCTCGAAATGATTTGCCGGTGTAGTTAGTTATAATGGTTCAATTTGCAACACTGACTCGCTTCCACCCCGTGTCTCCTCTTGTTTCTCCGCCCCGTTTTTTCCGTAGACTTTTCTTCCTGACAGTAGACGGTTCGTCGGAAAGAGAGGCGTTTTTTGCTGAAAGATTATTTTCCGAAGAGGAAGAAGACCCCTTTCAGCTGTTCGGACGAGGTTGTAACTATCCCCCTGGCGAGCCGCGGGACTCCTCCGAGCCTAGCCTCTCTCGCTTCCCGTCGATTTGGTCGCATACCCACTACCGCCTAGCCGTAATGGTTCAATTTGCAGCATCCCGGTTTCTCGGCTCCTCCGTTCGAGACGTGTTTCTTTCCTCTCTTTCGCGCTGAGCACGAGCCACCTATCCACCTGACCCTCTCTCCCTTCCTCTCTCTCTCTTTCTCTCTCGTTCCCTACCCCTTTGGCAGGCTACGTTTCCTCGGCTTGTGCAACACACGACGCCGATCGTCGTCCCTTCGCCGAGGACGACCTCGGGCCGGCTACAGATTTCCCTGGTCGACGATCCGATCACGCCTCCTCCATTCCATTCCGCTAATTAGAAACTGCTCTATCGAGCGCCGGTAAACGATTAACCGCACGCCCATAGATTAATCGGTCGCGCGAGGGAGATAGCGGATTAAACGGGGACGAAGCGCGCGGAAGGATAGGCGTACCTTCTCTACTCGTTCTCTAGTCGTATCCTGATTCTATTTCTCGTATTACCCTCTAAATTGAATACCAAAGGGGGGAGCGGGAGGAGAAACACGACGCTTGTCCGATCTTGATACCGTGCGCTTCAACGATTAAATCGTTCTTTTTTTTCTTGTTTTTTCGGTACAGCGCCGAGCACGAATTCCACGGTTTTATGGAGTTGTAGCGGGGGATCCGTTCGTGCATCTCGGGTCCAATTTCTCGTGGCCGTTCCCGCCTTTTTCCGTTCGTAGACCAGTCTCTTGGTTCAATTAAAACGGGTACGATTCCGTTGGTAGCCGATCGGCCAGGATCGATTTTATTGCGATCGGGGACATGGACATGCGCACGCGCTACTCTCATCGTAGAGATCGCGCGCTTATAGCGCTTTAACGCGTTTCTGCTCGCCGTCCTCCCAGCGGCGGAACACGTCGAGGAAGAGGCACCGGACGGTTATACGCGATCGAGCTGATTTATGTCAACGCGCGGATATAAAGTGTTGTAGTGTAGCTGGGAGAAGCACGGTGCCGGAGAAACAGCCGGACAGAGACACCCGGGCTGGGGACATACGCTCGTTTCGCAATTCCGGCTGACCCCTCCTTCCCCGCTTCGACTATTACGCAAACCGCACGAGGGTTGCCGACGATGTAGATCACGAGGCTATCTTCACGCGTTCGGTGACACTTTCGGAAAAATCGTCACAATTTTTAATTTCATACATTTTTATGGCGACAATTTCGCTCGGTTTTAGTGTTCTTCGATTTTTAACCCTTTGCGGTCGTATGTCTAGTCTCAGCCACCAAAGCCACACGATGGAGAACTATAAAATATAATTTTTACATAAAATTAAAACATATTATTGTGTTATATATATCTAAAGTTTAAAGAAGAATTAATAAATTTTGTTTTTCATTCATAATCTTGCATATTATGTATTACTGTTCGTTCAATGAAAATTAATTCCGACCAGCATGACACCGATGTATAAACTTAATACGACCGCAAAGGGTTAAATATTCACTGTAGCTATTACTTCCAAACATCTTCATTGTACACCCTCGGTTTGACGAAAATTGATGTAAGAAAATTAATTTCAAAAGGACCACAATTCTTTTGTTTGCGTCTCATTCTACTCATCACATGGATAAAGTTGTGATGAAGCTTTTTCATTATCAAACTGATTTTATTATATACACGCCGTATACAGTATATAAACTCCACTTGACTGAGGAATGAAAATAAAATATAAATAAAATCCAGTTTGATAATACCTTGACATCATTTTTTAAGAGAACTATTGAGTTTTCATCGATGATTCCTTTCGCACTTTGTATCCTCGTGATGAATAGAATACGATACCATTGAAAAAAGTTGTTGACGTTTCGACCTTGAAATTCAAGTTCAAAGGCTACTACTACTAAATGTTGTTAAAGTTATCGATCGTAAGATTGTTAAAACAGATAAAAAGAAAATGATTTCGGCGCAACGGTTCGATCAAACCTTTTGATCGAACCGTTGCGCCGAAATCATTTTCTCGCTACTACTACTGTTTATGCATATATGAGATATAAATAATAAAGGCCTAATTTGTTTGATCAAATCATTTTTGCCAGAACTGACTTCAGCCATTGTACGAATGTTTTCTATTGTATTCAAGAAACAATGTTTCTTCTGCAATACCAGAGTTGGGCATTAATCGATTAAAATTTTGATCAAGATTGATTGATTAATGTGTACGATTAAAAAAGTAATCGTTGAAAAATCGGCGATTGATTCAATCGATTGATGAAGTTAATCGTCAATCGTTGATTAAAAAAAGAAATCATCGAAAAATCGGCAATTGATTCAATCGATTGATGAAGTTAATCGCCATACGGTTTATCCATAAATTGTAATAAGGAGGGAGAGAGAGACAGAGAGCGGAGATGGAGAATTGACAGAAACATATCTCAACAAAAACTCACTTTACATTTTTTTCAATATTCATACAGTTTTGATTCCGTATTTCATTTCGAAGTTTCAGCAGTTAATCATTAATCAATTATCCGATTGACGATTACAATTGAAAGGAATGCAATCGTTAATCGTAATTAACGATTAATAAGTATTTAATCGTTAACCGTTAAATTTAATCATTAAACGACTAAACTAGGAGATTAATTGTTAATTGCGATTAAAATGATTGAAGTAGAAATTTATTCGTCAATCGTTGATTAAATTTTTGCCCAACTCTGTGCAATACCGATGCTCTAGAATAAAATTTACAAAAGATAACACTTGGCACAAACCTGGTCATTGATCGGTTTTCTACATCTTCGATCACCCATTATCCGGGACTCATATAACCGGCATCATTCCGTGGGAATGTCTAATGAGCACAGTGTCCAAACACAGCGGTGATTAACGGAGAAATCTGCGGCCGTGGCTGGCTAAACACCGTTGTCGCCAATAGAAAATAATCTATCGCCATTTCCGCAACGGTACTCGAATTTTATTGGCGATCCGTGGGTCCTGGCTCGCTCGACGCGCCTGCCCACGCGTCGATAATTCGCGTGTTCCTCGTTGCGAGACCAATCGAAGCGACATCCCGCCGAGGATTTATCGACACCTCCGCGTTACATTGTTCCCGCTCGTGGGCCACGAACGAACCAACGGTTAATTAAAATTTGCGCTTCTTTCGCTCGCTCGAAATCTCCCGAGTCATCTCGCCGCGCGTCCGGTTGCCGCCGCGACGAATAATTAATAGCCGGGAACATCTGGACACAAAGGAAGCGCTCACGACGACATCTAACAAGTGTCCTCGCGGCGTGCCTCTATTCTCGCGCATTGTCAAGGCTCGTCTAACTCTATCCCGGCGCACGTCGTCACTCCATTCCCGACACTTTGCCAGGCTCGTTCCTCCAGCTGTTCGCCTCCGCTTCGTAGGTGGCTAGCACGCACCAGGTTCCTCGTAATTCATCGGATACTTGCTCGTTTTGGGAGTAAGTATCCGCGGTAATGTCTTATTTCTAGACGATTCCTTGTTGTACGGTACTTCATTGTCAAAACAGGAACCTGTTTTTCTATTAACGCTAAACCTACCGAGCACTAAAACCGATTCAAATGTTTTAGCTCACGGAAATGACAAAGCTCCATTTATTTCGATTTTGTGCAATTTTTATTACGATATGTGCTGGGATTAAGAAATTTATCGAATCAATTTCCATGTAAACGATGTCATCTTTTTAATAATTGTAAGAAATATAAAACTAGTCATTTGACAGGCGATAGTAGGTTTAGTATTATTACTATGGGAATGTTTATGCATTTATGGCTTCTGAAAAACTTGAAAAAAGACTAGAATACAAAATTCGATAGAATTTAGTAAGATTTTTATTTGTTTTGGATCTACAGAGGCTGTTCCCATTAAAAATAACATTTTATTTCATTCCACTTTCTTAAAATTGGTTTACAAAAGTTGGAAAATGCATAAACATTCGCAGTCTAGTTATTACACTAGGTCAGGTTATCAGAGATGATGCACTTTCATGCATTTACTCTCATGCTCATTGGACATTCACAACGTCGATCGTGCAGGAGGAAATCTACCCTGAAGACGTCGTCCCTGAAGAGTTAACCAGAATTATAAACTTTAAGTAAATGCAATATTTCGTATAAAATAGTATAAACTGGCTTCGTTACATGGTGAGCATGTAAAGAAAAGTATACTCGTCTAAAGTTAGAAAAGAGACCATAATTAATTAAGTGGAACAATAGAACTGTTCAGCGATGGAATATGTTTCATCGAAGATCATTTATGACAAAAATTAGTCAATTACGAAATTAATAAAACAGAAGTATGTAAGCATATCATTCTATGATTGAAAGAATATATAGTCTGGACGATTGTTATTCTGCACAAAGGTCCGCAGTCTAAGAATAATAGCAACTTTCGCTCGCGACAAATTCAGAAATTCCAGCTTCATTTCATGACTTACATATATGTCTCGTTCTACATGCACGGCTCGGGTATCCATTGGCTTGTGGGTAACGAAGTAGGTGTCCGCGTTACCGGTGTCGTAATGTACTTTTCTGTGGCTGGAAACAAAGCTCCGGTGGCCGTTTCGCAGTCACTGTATTAGTGGGTTTCGATGCAGGTGCACGGATAGAAATTGAAATTTTGCGTGGTCGAAGGCAGTTTGCCCGCTCGGCGGATGTCTTCTGTGTCGCTGATGGTGTCCGCGGATGAAATCCTCGTGGAATTTCCTTGGGTGGATGGGATGAATAGTAATGGAATCTGCGTAGTAGGTGGTACTGTCTAATGACTTCGACACAAGTTGAACGTCTTCGGCATTCTTTGATCCACAAAATCATTTCGCATATTCATCTTCACTGACATGTGCCATGTACTTCTATAATTTCATTATTCGTTCGTAAGCACTACATTTTCCTTCTTCAAAGTTTGCACTTGAAGTGTCTAACAGATGGATCAATTGTGATTTTATGCATTTAGGACAGAAATGAGCATTTAAAAATACTGTTATGTTATTGTTATCAAACATATCAAGAAAGAAAATAAATTTCTATTATATTTCTTTCTAGTTTATTGATAATCGTACATTTCTCGGGATGGAAAGAAATTCCTTTTTCCAGGTGTGATACACTACCATGATTTAACGATTTGCTAAA
The DNA here is from genome assembly GCA_028455795.1 of Lasioglossum marginatum. Taxonomy (NCBI): domain Eukaryota; kingdom Metazoa; phylum Arthropoda; class Insecta; order Hymenoptera; family Halictidae; genus Lasioglossum; species Lasioglossum marginatum. Next base: position 6,151,510 of record CM052242.1, read on the forward strand.
TAAAATTATTGTTTAGGTCTCCGTCAGGCTATTTGATTTACTGTAGTGAAGTAGAAAATTCCGCTCCAGGTGTTCTGTTTTCAAACTAGCAGATCCAATTGTTATGGTAGATCGGGTTCGCAGATGGTACGGAGCAACCTACGAGAAGCATCTCTGGAAGGGTACCTTCGCTCAGAAATTTGATAGCCTGCCGCGAGAAATAGTTCTATTACGTTTACGAAGTCAGGTACAGAGACTCGAATAACCGACGCGAGACTTTGAACTGGAAGCTCTAGCTTGCGTAGTTCCGTGGCTCGGACTCATTTATCGTGCCCACGCCACCTTTTATGAGAACGAAATGCCACCAGTATACCGATACCCTTAGCTGGAAGCAGCCACGGACTACAACGACCGGTATCTGTCACTGTCCGGAGCCGGTGCGAGTGAACCGTGGTGATACTTGTCCCTAGGAAGCTTCTGTGACTCCTCTATTCAACCGTTTCATTCAATTATTTTACGGACGACCTCAAATTCACACAAAGTCGGCTTTGATTTTCAAAACCCTTCCTCTGCTATTTTTCTTTCTATTATACATCATTTTTATGAAATTAATTTATTTAGACAATTTTTAGATACTCATCGTTAGCTGCCTTCGGTAATTCTAGCTCTGAACCTGTTGGACTTATTGAATATATTTATTTAGTCAGTCATAATTAGACAGCGGATCTTATGCAACATACAAATTTGTTACCTGAATTGCGACAAATTGGAGTGAAATAGAACTTTATTTTCTTTCGTACTATATTTAATAGCTTGAAAATAGTTTAACAATATTCTTAAATTCTTCTATTAATTTCTTTATTGTTTTAATTTACACCTACTCGTTTTTGTCATAAGTGCATAAAATCCGATGTGTCTAGTCATAATCTCTTATTTAAAGCAGCCAAGTCGGGTTTAGTGTCCAGAAGCTCTAAATGTTTGTTATAACCACTGTACCGGATAGGTAAAATATAAAAGATTACCAAAAACTATGTACGAGTTGGATGTAATCTTGTGAACTGATTTCTATGGGATTCGAATGTCGGCAAATTAGCTGACAAAGACGTATATTTATGTAAACATGCGCACAGTCTGACGCCCGTCATTGAAATGGGTCCAGGGGAGGACAGTGGTGGTTTAATCAAAGGCACACCACCCTCGTGTCATCGAATATCGACGAACAGTTGCGAACCTGCGCGACAGGGTCGGCTTTCCCACGATTTCGGGCGAATCGGCACAGATGCAACTGTGAACCCTTTTCGTTCGTGTTCGGGGGTCGCGAATATTGCGGTCCTCTCCGGGGAATCGGCTGAAAATCGGGGCGGGCGGTGCATAATACGAAGTCGTAGCCCGCTCGTAAAACGCGAGCGGCTGCATTATGCGTTCCGGGGGAGGTGAGTCGTGACAGGGCTGTATCCTCGAGTGGCACTCGACGAGGATACAGGCCTCTCGGAAGTCTCTCGCAGAGGCCCCGGGAGAGAGAAAACGAGAAGCATCGTGGTCCCTTTTGTGTCCGGATCTCCACCGAGGAATGATAAATCCACACCCACGCGGTGTAAACCGAGCCCTGGACATCGTGGAGTAGCCATCGAGCAACACAGAATCGGCCGCGCCCCGCGCCCCGAGCCCGAGCCTGCCAAGGGTATTTGCACGCGTGTGTGCCCGGCCGGGATATAAATCTGGATTAATTTAATGCATCCGTTGAATCTCAATAACGATCGGCGGCAGACATGACGTATACGCAAACGTACTCGGACCTGGAGCCAGCCTGATTCGATCGGGAGCGACGATAGACGAAAAGAATAAAGAAACTTCGAATCCGTGAAGATACACCGTGCTGATCGTTCGAGCAGCCGAGGATCATTTGTCCTGGAGAAATCCGTCGAGTCTTTTCGCAATCGAGCGTTTCCTGCGAAATGTAATACGTAATTATACGTCGGCTCCTAAAGTTAATTTCCTTTTATGTTTCTGTAATCAGATATTACGGTGCCGCTCTATACTCGATGGATATCGGATCGCGCATGGTAATGCGATAGCATCAATATTTATGTATAAAAGTGGTACATGTCTAATTGAGAAACATACCTATCGTTCATATTTACACTATAAACTCGGCATGCTTGCTTCGGCTATGAAAGTATGAAAAAGTAACTTGCACAACTATCTCCAAGAAGAACACCTCGTTCATATCAAATTGCCATGAAGACTGCAAGGCCCATCTAGCCTATAAGGCATTGATCTTGTGTGGCGTAGCAAATCGACCTGATCGAAGATTTTCTCCGAGACAATATCAATAGGTATAAAAGACTCGACCGTTTGGTGGAGTAACTCGGCGATCGACGTTCGAACGGGGACTGAAGGCTAGACCATAAACTGCGGGACTAGAGAATACGGGAGACGGGACGCAAAAAAGAACGGTCTGGTTCGAGTTTGCACACGATTCGCCGGCAGTGATGAAACATTCGGGCCGAATCAAGCAGATGCAAAGGATTCCCTCGGCGAAACAATGGGGCCCCGGATCGATACAATGAGAGTGGAGCGGGGAGGCGATCTCCATAGAAAGGGGACCACACCCCGTAGAAGGAGAGCTGCGTTCGCTTTAGCGGCTCGCTGGAAGTCATTCCAGGGACCCACAAAGACCGTATAGAGTCATTGACTTGCTCGTAAAGCCCGTAGCGCGGTGTGCCAGTACCTTATTCTTGTTTCTCATCCTCCTCCTCCTCCTCTGCCTCTTCTTCGTCTTCGGGACGCGCGAGTCCCCCTACACCCCACCCTATTTCTTCGTCTGCTCTTTTTCCATCGGTTCTTATTCCCCGCTTTCGATACCATCTACGAACTCGGCAACCCTCTCCTCTCTCGTACTCTTCATATTTTACCATTACCATATCAGGTTCTACTCCGGGAGAGTCTTCTTCACCCTCCTGCCGCCCCCCTTTCTCCCGTAGTCTATCCGGTTCCTTATTAAATATAGTTACGTAGATGCGCTCACGTACCCGAGCCACGCACCTTTGATCGCTGCCCTGATGATTTCTATATGCTCGCCCTACCCCACCCCGTGTACCCCTTCCATCGGAGCCAGTCTCGATTATCTTCCGCGTTTAGATATTGAATCCGCCCTGGGACTTTCCAATTCGCGAAACAGCAAAACCATTGCAAATCATGCACGCATCCTGAGATTCGAGGTGCTCTGCATCGACCACTTCGGGGTCATGCACTGGTCGACATTGGTCGAACAGGTTCTTGTGGGCTGTACCTAATCGATGAATCAATTCTAATAGTCGTGGCTAGATTTCTGCAAAGATCCATAATATTCGTAGTTGAGATTTTGGAGACACTACCTTGCTCATCATCGTACACCCTGAACTATTGTCACCTACCAGGAGTGCTTATCAGATGAATCAATTGTGAAGATCCTGACTAGATCTTCGCAAAGATCTCAGTCGAGGTTTTCGTAGGCCCAATTTTCGAACCTAATGAATCAGTTCGGAAGATCGAAGATATTGCCAATCTAGGCCGCAATGTTTATGTTAGACTTTATTAAATGTAGTGGAATTCTATAATACCGCGTATACAGTGTTAAAGATATAGATAGTTGAGTACATATAACTTTATGACTAAAATACAGCAAGAATGGTTCCTTTATAAAATGTGACAACGTGCTAGATTCGATGGTTTCCTTGCGACTGACTTCGGTCCTCGCTTTTTCCTTACTACAAGTGTCGCTTATACCTAAAGACTGTAAACCACCCCTTAAACCTACAGTTATGGAAGTGGCAATCGTTGCACACCAACAGTTTATTTCATAATTTATTTCATAACTAACCCTGACCTAAGCCTCCTATGAGAGTTGACTGTATGTCTTAGGACCTTGTTGATCACTTTTGACGCGGTAGTCGCAAAGTATCCCTGCCCGCGAATATCTCCGAGCCCTGATGAGTTCTACAAATGGATTACCCTCGGCCAGGATCCAGCCAGCTAAGGTTGCAGTCGCAAACGCACGTCCTGCCTACCCTTTTCTTTAGAGGATGAAGGAAATTCATCTTCGTGTTACACGGTGACACGTATACACTTTGAATATATTAGAAAGGGATACCGGAGGCTGCAGCGAAGGCGAGGCTGAAGATCACGGCTGGCCTCGCGAGAGACCGCTCTTGAATTCTCACCGAGAGAGAGAGACCTGTCTTCCTCTGAAAGCAGCGGAACCGTGCAAAGGGACGAGCGCGTACCTTGCACCGGCGCTGCGCGAATATGCATACGCAACAACGGAGAAATGCACGCGGGTCTAGTTGGTGTGTTGGTGCCGCGTGTGCGTGCACGTCGAACGCGTAAAAGTTCAGTAAACCCGGGATGGTGTAGCAAGGATGCGAGCGTTGTTTCCCCGAGGTCATCCCGGTAGAAGTCGCTTGACCCTCGACCCCGGGCGCCTCCGTGTTCCCATAAAGGTGGCCACGGGGTTACTTTATGCCCCGCCTAGCGTGTGTGTTCACCCTGAATGTATGGCGTTTGCTTGGCTCGCCGTCCCTTCGATTTTACACGACTTCTCATCGATTTTTAGCGATCGACAAGAATTTTCAGCTACCATCAATCTCGGGATTCCGGTGATCTATTTTTCTGATCGTGGAACCAGTAACAGCTAATTACCCCGGGAAGAAGAGACTTATTTAACTGCATTTTTACACAGGCACATTCACTTAGCACATCGTTGGCCTCGTATTAAAATTGCCTAAGTCCAAAAAAGTAAATTTTACAGGAGGCGAAAGAAACGATTTAAAGCGAAACTATTTTGTTTTACACGGTGATTTTTTCAAACTATGTACCTATGCCACCTAGCAACTTATCGCTGAAATATTACCCTCAAACCGTAGAAATTGAAGTAGCTAACAAGGCGGAGCTGGAGATCCAATTTTCGGACGTAGGGACGTTTGGACTTAGGCAGTTTTCATATAAGGCCGACGATATTCCTCGAAACCTGTAGGAAAAATCTCTCTCGGAGTTTTATTATCCACTTTAGTACAATTACCAACCGCCTTTTAATGTCAGTTACGCAGATGCGCGTAAAGGGTAGCCGAAGATTAATATCGGTAGTAGCCTTCTTCCAGGAGCAAGAAGAACCCCTTTCGAAATCGTCCGATTTGCTGGCCGAGATTTGATAGTGGGCCGATGGTCGGCAAAAAATTCACGTAAATTTAATGAATCTGTCTGCCAGTTCCAAGGAGATTTACGGCGAGCATTATTCGCGAGTACTGGCTCTAATTAGCCGAGGGTAGTCTTCCATTTCGAAGAAAGACCGGGCGGGCGGGCGGCGGGATGAGGGATCATTTCCGCTGGCGCATGGCCTGCCGGTTGTATTAATCGTAAAAGGATCATAAAAGCCCTTACAAAGGGAAGCGCGGTTTTCTCTCGTCCGTTCGTTCGACTGAAAAGAGAGGGTCTCCTCCGTCAGGCATTAAGCCCGTATCGCAACGAGGACGATCTTTCCGTTCTTAACCCGTCCGAACGGAATTATGCTCCCCGAAACAGGAACTCCTCCTGGCCAGTCTCAGCGTTCTCCTCTTCTTTCTCCTCGCGATTATCCGACTCGTCATCGTGGAATGCGATAATTCTCACCGCGACGACAGACGTACCTCTCGCTCCCTCTTCCGCGAAGAAGAGGAGAGCCTTCAGCCGCAGAATGGTTGTGCAACGATTCGCGCGTTGACCCTTTGTTTTTGCCGCACCAGATTCAGCAGCCGGCTCCTGCGCGATGCTCAAGTGCTAAAAGTCTATCACTTTTTGCATCGCAAGTTTCGCTTTTACCGAGAACCGACTTCGGGCTAAGCTGTCCTTTTCATGGATCATTGTGCCGCGGCTAGGGACTGATAAGATATTCATTTGGGTATCTTGTTTCTTACTGATTTGTATTTTAGAAACTATTTTTGTGGATCTATTTATCATTCATACTTTGGCACAATCTCTATTTTACTGGATGTTCTTTGCATTCAGAACACCAGCAGAAAATATATTCGCAACTCTTATAAAGTACATCACAATTTGTATATTTATTATTAGTAGACTACGGATCTTTATGCAAAATAAAAAATATTTGCATTGATTGCAAGAAACAGGAGCCAAATAGAAATTATAATGATGTCCTTAAATCTTCGCAATTCGTCCACTGCGTTAAATTGCACGTGCCCATTTTTGTCATAAATGCATAAAATCTGCAGTCTAATTATTATACATGTTTTAGGAATATATTTTGAGTTGTATCACTTTTCTTACAAATGAACGATACAGTTTCCAGCAAGACTAGGCCACGGCGCGCGCGAAAAAGAAATGTCAACAAGCAAGCGAGACTTTCCTAGAACGCATGATAAATTATTATTAGTTATCCTCGAATGACATCGGGCGAATTTCAGAAATAGAGACCGACGAAAATATTTTCGAAAAGCCTGTTTCACTCGAACTTCAGCAAACATAGAAACTTTTGAGAGTTGTCCTGATTGTTTACTCCAAGAAATGTGTAAATGCATGAAACTGGCAGTGATGACGTAGAGGGTAGCTATCACGTAGGCTGCAACAATTTCTAGAATTGCCGAGATACCAGAGGGCATGATTCGAGCGGAGCTAACGACACAAGGGGAACAAAGGTTTATCCGCACATAAAGGTAGCTCGTGCCAGATCCATTTCTATGAACACGGCGTCGTTAGCATCTGTGGTCCGGCAAAAACCGGCGGAGCACGGTCCTCGATGTACCTCGACGTCCCTTTTTCGCGTAATTTCATTATTTCGCGATGAACGAGAGATAGGGGTCGTTAGCTGGACAGTAAGAGTATAAGCAGGAAAAAGGAGGATGAGGAGAGGTAGGTTGAGGAGGAAGAAGAAGAATCCGAGCCTCGGGGCGCGCAGATACAACCAGCGGAGGAAGTCGCGAGTCGCAAAGATTAGAGAGGAACATGTGCACGAGAGCGCATCTCGAATGATTCGTCGTTTCGATATCGTCCCACAAACGTGACCGCCTCCTCTATTTTTTTCTGTTCCTCTTAGCCCGGACCGGCCAACCGGGTACGCGAAAGTAAAATTAATTGGCGGAACTTTAACCTTCTTATGGGTTTAGCTCGAGTCGATTGCTAAACCGTTTAGCGTGCTTAGCTGGTCGTGCGCGGGTGGCTGAATCTTTGCCGATACGTGACAGATTATCTCGCGGGTTGCGCAACTTCTCATGTTTATTTCAGATTATTGTTCAGTCAGATTTGATGTTCACTTTGGTAGACATTTAAAATCAGATTAGGTGCGGATTTTTATGCACAATATATGTATCAATTGCAAGACACGGGACCTATATACTTTTATTTCTTTTCCTGAATATTTTACTGCGTTAAATGTTTTTATCTATATGTTGACATGAGGAGTAGTAAAGAAAATTAGGATTTTCCATAACGAATTTCTTCAGAATTTTTAGCTTCAAATGCGAATTTTAAAAAATAAACGAATTATTTAAAGTGACGTTTCCTTGTAGAAGTTATGAGATACTAAGTTTATATTTTCACAGTATCTCGTATCTAGTATCTCGTTATGGTTGTGAACATATAATTTTTTCAGATTTTTCAAAGCGGGGATAAATAGTTAAAAAAATCAAGAACCAACAATTTTCGAGGTTATATCGCAGTGTAACATTGACAATGAAAGAAATAAGAATTTAAAGATAATTTGATTGGTCACATGATTGATTTTTTTACGTCGGTCACGCATAGTAGCTTGACCCACGACGTTCAGATTTCTAGTATAAATTCCAGAATTATAGAGACACTGATCTTTCCAAGCTCTTGCCAGTAGAAATGGCGCGCAACTCGGGTGAAATTCTTATCCGAGGTATTATCAGCCGATGTTCGAAAGCAGGAATTCCCTGGGATTCCACGGAGTCGCTAACCGCGGCTAAACCGAACGGCAGCGATCACACATTATACAGTCGCGACTGTTAATCTTTGGGTTGTTCGCTCTCGCGGAGGATCTCTCGGACGGTTTAACAAATTGTCATGGCAGTAACGCGTGATTCATCCGCGCGTTATGTCTGCCGGCATGCCCGGGGAAATCATAATTCTCTTTAATTGCAACCATGTAGTCAGCTTGCTACGGATTCACGTTATTACATTTGATTTTCATTCATCTTGGTGGCAAAATGACTTCTCGATTTTTCCACCTCGCAATCTCTGCGTGAATCGTCATTCTTCTGCTGTTTAACATTTAAATGTTACCGTGGAAAATTTCAATTTCAACCGTGTCTACTTTAACACTAGGTTTACGGAGCTCTAAAAATAACTATTTCACATTATTGTATAAACATAACAAGAATGTGTCTATCCAAATTTTTGGCCATTTCTCCAATAATGTATTCCAAAAGAAATAAATTTGGTAAATAATTCCTCAGGGAAACATCTTTACAATCTCAATAATCGCACATTAAGAATATTAGAAGCCGTCATTTTGACGGGTCCCGTAAACCTAGTGTTAACGATGTTAATTACACTGCGGATTTCATGCATTTCCAATACAAAACTGTAAAGACATTAAATAATTTTATTTAATTTCTGCTTTATACAATTGACTTGGACAATTTTTATTTTGCATAAAGATCTGCAGTCTAATAATAATTTAGAAAGTTCCATTTTCCTTGGTTGTGCATTCTTTGTGCTTTACCTGTATTTTAAATTAAAATCGGATTGTTGCGTATATCTGATAAGTTGAAAATAAATTTTCAATTTACTCGGAGACGTTTTGCTAGTTTACAGTGTATTCACTTACTAGAAAGCTAATTATTTGAATCTTTAGATAATACAGTTTACCGTAGGCTGCGACGAATGGTTCCATCGAATAGATCGATATTCAACAAGTTCCTGATTTCCATATATCACAGAGGAGATTATGCGTTTCTAATGTATCCAATTACAGGGACGATGTCGGAATAGATGATAATCGCGGGTTGATGCACGGTGACGCAGTATCGCATCCGAATCGCATGCTATCATGCCTTACGCAACCCCTGGCCTAAACACATTCCTCGACCATTTCCTTGCGCGTAAATTTCATGTCCGCGACCGAGACATTTGCAAGAAGGTCTACGCTGCGAAAACAATTAACTCTTACCATCATTTTTTAAGAGAACGATTCAATAGAATGAAAAAATTCATCTTTCTTACATTAATTTCCACATATAATTTCTATGCACCCTGTACATAACAAAACACTGTTACGCATAAAGAAAATCGCTTGCGATCCGAATGATTTTAGATCAGAGCAGGTTCTCAAGGGGTCAACGTAAAGTTCTCCAGAGAAAGAGGACATAAAGAGCGGTTTAACGATTTTTGAACGGTAAAGAATTTTAAAAGCTCCTTTAAATTGGATACCGGGTTTTTAACACGAAGGTTGAAAATCGGTGCGGTGAACTGATTCAGGTATCGAACGGCCGAGCCCGCGGTCGTCCTAGGTTAATTGAACGATCGGCAAGTGTCTTCCGGACGGGAATCTTAATCGTCATCGACCTGCACTCTCGGTCGGTGGATTAGATCGCGCCAACGAGCGATTTCCTGCCGTCTAGAGGAGTCTTGGCGTCTAATCGCGTCGTGGTCACGGTCGTCGACTCGTTAAGGTCGACCATGCACAGCCAGACGAGAAAGAAAGAACAGAGGACAGTTCGAATAGGATGGACAGAGAGGATTTTCGATGAATAGACTCTCGACCACCTTCCTTTGTCCATTCGTTGTTATTGCTTCTGTTTCTCGTTGTGACTCGCTTGAAGATGCGTTTGTCAGCTGCCGCCCTCTCCCCCCTCATTTCTTTTACTGAAATCCGATTCTATCGACTACTCCGTTGATCCTACGTGTGTCTAATTGCTAGACAGCGGATTTTATGCATTTATGACAAAAATGAGTAGGTGTAATTTCAAATAATATATACATTGGAAGAATTTAAGAGTACTGTACTATATCATCTTCAACTCGCTAAACATATTAAGAAAGAAATTTCTATTTATTCTATCTATCAATCCAGTTTGTTGCAATTGAGGTAGATCATTTTTATTTTGCATAAAGATCCGCTGTCTACTAATTACTGAGCTATAGGGAAGGGAACGAGCTTGAGAATTTTCGGAATAACAGGAAAGACCATTTTCTAGATCAGAGTCAAGTTAGTTATTTGTTTTAGTGAAAGCATGGTGTGTGTCAAGATTTATCTTAGTTATTGATTTTTTTGAATTAGTGAATGCTTAGACATGTGACTTGTTTCCCACTCTAGCCTTCCCCTTCTACGACGCCCTTCCCTCACGGTTTGATGAGTTTGCCCCAATACTGGCAAAGAGAGAGAGAGAGAGAGAGAGAGAGATCCCCTGATCTGGCGACACTGGAGCTAATGCCTTGCCAAGTCCAATTATTTTTACCGATTAAAAGTCTTCAAAACTAATGTCTCCTGCGTTCGATGGTTCGCGACCATATTTTTCATTGTACAAATTTTTGAATATTGATTCGACGTGAAACAATACCGCGATTATTCACCAAAGTGTTTCAACACGTTGGAAACACGACAGTTCCGAGCAGTTTGCGAAAGCGGTACGAGAATATCAATCCCTGTCGAGTTTTTCACGCTTTCATTGTGTCTTTAATGAACGGTAGTTTCTTTTTTGCAACCGCCGATATTTGATTAATTAGTAATGGTTGTTCGTGTGAATTGAGTCTTTGAAAAGGACTCGGCGCTGCACCTAACGCAATAGATGTGGGAAGAGAGCCTCCGTGTAATTGGCGAGCAGTGGCCATGTTCGACGCCATCGCTAATTGGTGGATCGCAAACGGTGAAAATCGTTCGCGATAATTACGGACAGGGAAATTGGGCTGGGATCAATTTGTAATTTGTTCGTCGCATATTTATTAACTGCAATTCCATTCAACTGTTCCCGTTCACGTGTCTACTTCAGTTTTCTTCTATCTAGAGAAAATTGTGCGTATAATATTCTTCTTGCTCGAATCATTCTTAACGAGTACTATAAATATTAAAACACCGTATTTGGGATTTGTAAAACAGAATTGAAGCATTTCGTGTGAGAAAGTCGCTGAGAAACAGCTGAATCTAAGAAATATAGAAGTTCGTCGCGCGGAGGAACGAACGGAAGCGAGTATAGAATTATGTATAGAATTATGGCTCGACTAATTAACGAAATCATTAAAGAAGCTCGATTTAAAGAATGGGCATTGTCGATTGCGTGCGCGCGCTGGCAAGCTTTCACACGATCTTCTCGAGCCCAGACACCTGGTAAACAGACAGCCGATTCATTGTTTCGCAAACTGGATCAGTTCTCAAGACACACGTGAACTAGGAATTTTAACATTTTTGCGGTTGGTGAGAATTATTCGCTGATTGGTGTACTTTGGACATTAGAATAGAGTTTCCCATGGGTTGCTCCCGATTGCATTCACTCCGAATAGATACAATTTCTGAAACCTGATAGACTTTCCTGGGAACTATTTATTTGTATTGTCAAATTGATTATTCATAATCAGCTATAATAGTGTCCAAGATGAACTTTCCACCCTTAGCATTGGTGGTAGTTTCCATTCTTTCAATATCATCGTCTGCTAAGTTTTATTAGTAATATTTTTAGAGTACTAATTTGAAAATGTTGCTAAATTCACAAACATCAATGCTCGCTAAAAGAATAATAAGACTTCAATTCACAATTTCGATTTAAAAATTTATTGTTTCAATATAATATATGGCTTTAACCATTCGATCACCTACTAGGGGTGTTCCAAAAATGTATGTCCTTGAAAGGGGTCATTCCCAAGGTCATTTGAAATAACTTTTCCAACCTTTTTTAATAACTCGTTAACGAAGCCGCGGAGAAGACTTTCGCAAAGGAAAAGGCCCCCAAATGACCCCAAGAACCTCCTCTTTCAAGTACAACATTTTTGGAACACTCTGTATTTAACTTGTTTATACAAAACATTATCTGATCATGAATTCTAATTACAGTCATTTTTGTAGATGAATGATTAATCTGTATTGATTGTTCGGGAGACTAGAATCGCAATTCCAACGAAAATTCTCGCCTCTCGTAGGTTCCGTGGAAAGGTAACACCATCGTGGCGATAGTCATCTCGAAATTAATATGACCAAGCTAAATTACGTGTGTCCCTTTTATTTTCCATTGTTGGGTCCTATCGGCAAGGGTTCCTCTCGAAGCTCGCAGTTCCACGGCCCCGGAGGCACGCTCCTAATGACCGTGACTACCGCTAAAATACATGCTCACGTATTTGCCACGATGCATTATATAACGTGTATACGACACGTATCTCGTTTTATAAGTCTGCATGGACCGCGGGTCCCTATTAGAAGCAGAACTTGGGCTTAGGGAGACCCTTCGGGGTGGAAGGGTTGCAGACCGGGGGTCGAACGGGACGGAGAGGGACCAGCAGAGGTGAAAAATGCGCGGAGTCTGGTCGAAGCATCTAATTGGAACACGATTCTGACCCTGAAACCCAAGATAGGGGAATATTCCGGCTTCGACTCTCTCTCTCTCCCTGTTCTTCCTTCGCCCTCTTTCTACGAAAGCATCGGGAAAAAATAAGGCAACAAGCTCTTCAGACGGCGAACAACGAGAATATCGTTAAGGGCCCCGCGTGAAATATTTCCAGCGCATTCTTTCACTGTAATTGACGCGTCACATCCTAGAGCTATCCATACGGGTTCAATCTACAGGTTCAATTTGTTCAGTATTGTTATTTTAACACCAACTCTACCGAGATTTAAAAGTAACTGGTACATGTTCCCTTATAAAAATGACGAGATTAATTTTATTTAGACTTTGTGCGGCTCCTATTATAATACGTGCTCTACTAAATTCAATTCTTATAAAATCATTTTTATTATTTCAATAATTGTAAAATAATAAATCTGGAACCGGTCATTTTGACCGGTTCAGTCCCTTACCACCACTGATTAAATGACCAAACTTCTTCAAGTGAAAACTTCTTTAGGCGCACCGCGTACACAATTGCTGGAGAGTGAATGAGTCTGATCCGTCACGCTCCGAGGTGAAACGCTATTCGGGTAAGGACTAAAAAGAAACAAAAAGAAAGAAACAGACAGGTGTGAAATCGTCATAGAAGTTTCCACTTCGGTCGTGCAATCTTATGCGCACAGTATTGGTCTGTTTTTTATTTGACAAATACTGAAATTATAAGCATGCTTGCATTTTGGAAATTATTCAACATATTTCTTTATTATTCCTTAAACACATACTATAGTGAAAATCTCACTAAAATTCAGTCGTGACATTCTTACAAGTAGTCTGCGGATTTTATGCATTTATGACAAAAATGAGTAAGTGTAATTCAAAACAGGAAAAAGATTAAAAGAGTTTAACAATGCCGATATACTATTTTTAACATATAAAAATCATTAATGAGGAAAATATATTTTTGCTTAACTTCTATAGCTTGCAATTGATGTATAAAAATTTTATTTTGCATAAAGATCCGCAGTCTACTTATAAGACATACTGTTGTCGCGAATAATTCAATTCAGGAAACAATTTCTTCATTATAAATCTATACGTTTGTGCTAAACATTAATATCGAATGTACTAGCATAATTTATATTGATCTCACATAATTGTACTATGTAGGTAGTCCTTTTCAGAATTTTCAGAACATTAGAATAATTTAAAGATATCGTTAATTATTTTCAATCTATTAAACATATTAAGAAATTTTTATTTCAATGCAGTCTAATTATCTCATTACTGAACTCTCATCGAAATGGTTAATGAATATTTAAAAAACGCTTCAAATTTCCGAGATGGGTGCAGTTTCGTGGCTGCAATAACACGGTGCTGTCTAACCCACGCAGAGATTGGCTGGCAGGTTGCGAGGGAGGCGGAACATCCGCGTTTACATACTCGACATACTGTTTGAATGATTCTTGCCGGCAGTGACTGTGCTACGTGCGACCTGAAAGGCAAGAATCAATTAGCTCGTATACTGGAAATCGCTTCGGCTGGAATTCGCTTGACGACGGTACTTAGGCGGTTAGCGGTAGAACGGTGGGAATATTGTGCATTTGTTGCATGGAAATTCAAACGGAACAATATACGTATTTGTGCAGCGTATGTGCAAGTAAAATTACATAAATCTCCTTCCATCGCTCGATAAGTCTCAAAATAATTAAGTAATAATTTACAAGGTACTGGAAATAAAATAAGTTTCTTCCTTCAATACTTTTTATTTGTGGTTGGTTCATCTACTCATGTTTGATATAAATGTAATTTTGGTCCAAGTCTAATTATGATTGTTGTTGCAAAAAACAGTTCGGAATTGTTGCAGTAAAAATGTAATGATTGCAGCTGCAATGCAAAAATTATTTTACTACACAATTTCAATTCTCGAATAAAAATGACTGTCGTCAAATAATTTTTATTTGTGATTGGTAATGTTCATCTACTCATTTTTGACATAAATGTAATTTTTGTCCCAGTCTAGTTATGATCATTGTTGCAAAGAACAGTTTGGAATCCTTGCAGTAAAAATGTAATGGTTTCAACTACAATGCAAACAGTATTTTACTACACAATTTCAATTCTCGAATGAAAATGACTGCCGCCAAATGATTGCAGAATAAACATCTCGAGACCTGACACACTGACAAAGTGTATTCCCTACGAACACTCTGAGCTAAACTTCGGGTAGTGAAACAATTGTAAAGATTAGAGGCCAGAGATTTTTTAATGAAGAAAGTGGTTTTCGGCGTTCCCGGTATAAACAAGCGACAGTCCACGCGATCTGATTTATTCGCCGTACACGGAGGACAGGAGCGACCACTTCCGAGATGCAGATATCTTTAGCAGCGGCGTGAACAGGCATCCTTGTAGAGATGCACCGCGAGGTAGACGAGGAAGAGAGGAGGTTGTTATCCAGCAAGAGGTTACTCATGGCGGAGGTGGACTCTCCGCCGCGGCGGTTAAGAGCGATTTAAGAGGCGATTCCTATCTTCCTTAATTACCGTGCGTTTTTTCGTAGTCCTACCATCCCCCGTGGCAGGCGAGCAGAGAGACGGTACCAGCGAAAGCCTGACCGTGGGTTACCGCGTATATGGGCTTCCTCGTGCGGCCTTTCTGTTTCTCGATTTGCGATCCGTGGTTTCGTTTACAAGTTCACGGAATGGACCCGATCCTCCGTTGACTCTCTCTGGCTTTGTTCTTGCGATCCACTACTTTCTTCGGTCCCTTGCTTTTGTATCTCACTCTTCACCATCTCCGAATCGAGGATCTCCTACACTATTTTCATTAGAACTTCCTTGCAAAGGAGAAGCTCACCTTTCATCCCTTATCACCTGCTTTTTAGAATTTAAAGATAGCTATGAAAGGTACTAAAAAGTCTGAGGCACCTACAAATTGTACATCTGTAACGTCGTACAGCAAGACACTCGTAATCAAGCGTCGGAAAAAGTTACCCTCTCCCTGCCAGTACCGGGTTAGTCACGTGACATTGTGACGCTTACATTGTGAAACGTGGGAGAATAGCGTCGTAGAAGGAGAAGGAGTAGAGTGGAAGAAGAGTCTTAATCCTTTACCTACCGGAAGCCTATTAATAGGATTTTCAATAATTGTGCTGTACTTAAAAGAAAGCATAGAAATTTTCTTTTACATTGCAATCTTAAATGAAACTATTAGATGACCTTATTGAGGGTGACTTGTTAGCTCAGAATGAAAATTGCTGTTGCTATTGAAGGTTCCATTAAAAAGTGTTTAGCCGTGTACCATAGATTTTTCAAAATTACGCAATAATCACCGGTCGGTAATATGTTAATCTGGCGACTCTGGTTTTGCTAAGGTCGTCCCCGAAGGGCTAAAACTTGGTTATTACTAGACAGCGGATCTTTATGCAGAATAAAAATTTTCCACCGAAATTGCA
Source organism: Lasioglossum marginatum (assembly GCA_028455795.1). Taxonomy (NCBI): domain Eukaryota; kingdom Metazoa; phylum Arthropoda; class Insecta; order Hymenoptera; family Halictidae; genus Lasioglossum; species Lasioglossum marginatum. The sequence continues at coordinate 6,167,464 of CM052242.1, forward strand.
ACAAACTGGAGTGACATAAAAATTTATTTTCTTTCTCAACATGTTCAACAGGTTGAAGATAATACAACAGTATTTTTAAATTCTTCTAATGTTTTCACTGTTTTAATTACACTTACTCATTTTTGCCATAAATGCATAAAATCCGCTGTCTAGTTATTAGAGAAATGTACGTACAGTAATCGCTCGTTCGTTGTTCAAAAGCCGTGTTTTTCAGTGACAACGAGCCTGCCCGGACACTATTTTTGATTTATGACTGCATCTAGAGTATCGCGCCGACCGCGCCGACCGCGCCGAGCGAGACTTCTGTAAAGAGCCGAACATAGAGAAGGACAGAATAAAATACGGATCGCGTGACCGAAGCGTGTCGCCGTCGCCGGACAGATTTGAGTCCGGCGTGTTTCATTTTTACAGACACTATGTACAATTGAAATTATATCGTATTTGGTGTCATTTTAATCAGAAAAATGCCAGAAATACCTTCATGAAGGTCCCATAAAAAAATAATGTAAATTAAGAAGTTTGAACATTCGATTCATTCGAGTCAATGTAGTGGTGCTCACACCGATATACCCGAGCCGACATCAATCGTCACCGCCCTGCGGAGCGACGCGGCGTTGATAGGCAGTGGAATGGGTAGGCACTGGACAACGACCCTGCTCACCATGCCAGACAACGAACGAGCGATTACTGTATTAGCGGCTTGTATCAGGAGTAAGTTGTGGCACAGGTATGTTCATAGTTTGGAAATTGTCATGCCTGCTAATGCCTCGCGTCTCGATAGCCACTCTAGCAGCTATTAGCGAACCAGCTCTGCCCACGTGTCCGCATCATTGTCAGTCCCGCGACCACGTGACCGTTGGATCCTGTCGAATCATCGTAAAGAAGGATCATCCGAAACACCCGCGGCGAGCACAGTAAATTCGGTTGGAACGGATCGAGGAAGCGATTAACATAATCGCTCGTCTCCCAGCGCGAGTTATCGCATTGAATATGCTAATAAGACTGCCAGGATATCTTGGATATTATGTACATAAGTAGGAAGGCGCGCGCGACGTCTCGAATGAATAGATACTGGGCCGGCTGGCCGCGGCACACTGATTTGCACACAGATACTGTTCTTTCCTAGACGGATCTACGTGTAGGCTTTTTGTTTCTTCTAGCGGAGGGTCCGCGAGCACAATTCGGTAGCAGAGGAAAATAATAATGGTGGACCGGCTAGAAATTTCCATAATGCCGGGCGCATGCGTCTCCGGGACAGGGAGAGAGGAAGAGAGAGCGAAAAGGAAACACGAACGACGACCCTTCCTCCTCGGGTCCCTTCTTCCCCCCCGGTGTCCTTTCTCTTCTTCGAAACCGTGCGCGCGCGTTCCTTTACGCATTCTACCAGGGCCCCCAAGGAACTCCCATCGATCCCGTCATCGTCGGTATTCAGACATTCTTTTCGACTATCGACGCGTCCGCTGGAACTATCGATTCTGCTCTTCGGTCGTCGAGCGGTTCACATACTTTTATTTCTGAGCCTCGAGAAATGTGCGTTCAATTGCAACCTAACGTTTGCACCACGGTTGCTATTGAATCGTGAATGAACACAAATTTAATTCATTTACTAGCTTATGTGGGTAGGGCCCCTCGATTGAGTAGAACGGCCCCGATTGTTGTTTAGCGGTAAGTGTCTTCCAAGAGATGCTAGGACAAAAACGTCGAAAATTGTTTAATTTAATTTTCCTTGAGAAACGAGTAGGACTATCCAGTAAAATTGGATCTTGGATCGAGCAGGATGTTTGGGAGCGCTTTCCTCGAGGTGGTTTCTCGCAGAGACACGCGCACCATGAACTCTCGAGCGGCGAGTATAGGGCGGCATTAATCACGGTCGCCTGACAGCGGGAACCGCGGCGTATAATGCGTTGCATAGATTTATTTATCATGCGCGAACGCGTAAGTCACTCGTAAATGCCCGCGGGCGGCACCATTAAGCCGCTTTGTAGGTGGAACCACCGTACACCACCCATTACACACGCCAGCCCGTACGTTTCGGCCCATTCTTCCCCCTTCATCCCTCCTCCTTTAATCGGTCGATGTTTTGCCATGGGGCTCGGGACGAACTTCCTTAAATGTCTCGTATCCGAAGCGCGCACAGGGTGAACAAAACGTCGATGACAAAGAGAGAGGCCTCGGAGATGCCCTTTACGACAGTTGACGCGTATGACGGCACGCACGTGCTCGACAATCGCCTTCGGATCAATTTCACTCGAAATCAAATACCTGTTATATTGTTTCTCATTAAACACCCCATGCTGTGGTAATGTCTTCACGGCTGGCATGTCTAGAAGTTCTTCTAAAACAATAATGGAAAAATAATATTTATAAGAGATAAATTACAATCATGGTAAATTCCGTTGACATTTTTGTCACGAGACTTTTTCATAATTCAATGTGTCCAACTCAATCCTAAATTTCATGTAGGAAAGATTAAAGTGACAATAAAGTGCACCAGGTGTAAAATGGATATGAGTTTTTTTTCATTTTGATAGACACTTGTTTCTTCTTTTAATAATTTGATTGAGCCGAAAACAATACAACAGTATGTCTGAATTCTTTGAATGTTTTTACCGTTTCGTTATCTCTCGTTAACGATTTTGTAAGAAACGATTTAAATGGCAGCTGAGTATATATTAATATTACACAATGATAAAATTCAATGAAACCAACTTAAAATTCCGTGACAGGTAGTAAAATTAAGTTTAAAAACCAGGATCAGCTTCATTCGAGTATAGGACATTTACATGCACAAATAGAATTGAAAGTTGAAACCGTTCTACCATCTTCCGTTGCCCGTGTTTAATAAAAACCAGAACATCGGAGTATCGACGCAGAAATAAAAACATGGTCGCACAAGTCCGGAGGATCGTTCGAAATAAAAAGCAAGCCGAAGAGTTTCGTCAGACTTGTTCGGACCGGGACACGTCCCGAAACAGTCGCGACAAGCGACCGCCATTAAGGTTTCAGAAATCCTGGGGATGCTTGCACGTCAAAGCGGTCCTGGGGATCGGCGGGTACCGGTAAAAAAGTCCTGGTGCGAGGCCCTTCGAGAGTTCGATAGTCGAACGAGACAAATCCACGCCTACTTCGAGACCTTCGCGCTCCTTATTAAGGGCGGATTCGGTCCCTGACCACGTGCCTGCGAAAAACGAGAAACACGAAGGGCCCTGTGGCGATGTATCGCTGTGTGTGGACCCGGCTTGCAGGTATAAGCGCGGCTGTCTATGTGTGCATTGGAGAAAGGAGAGCGTACGAAGGGGTGCGGCGTGGTTCTATGCAAATTTATGCGGGTCGAAGTCTCTGCATCTCCCGGGAGGAACGCTCAGACGACGACAACCCACTCGGATATTGGGTTATCGGATACACGAGTGTCCTCGGCCGGTTCCCTCGGCGAGTCCTGCATGCGAGTCTGACCCGTCTGAAAGTGGAACTCGGTACGCGCGATCCGCGTGCAACGGCATTGTTGAAATTCAAATCGAGGGGAAAATAGACCGGTCGGTCTCCGGGAGATACGGACAGCCTCTATGGGGGCTGGCTGCACTGCATAATGCTTGAATGGTGTTTGCACCGACGCGGGAACCAAAAATTAGTAGAGCGTTACACGTCGTTATGATCTAGTTATATGTTGTACTTCCTTGAAAGGAGTGATTCCCGAAGTTATTCGAAAAATTTTCGAGAGAACGATTCATTTTTGACACGTGGTTTCTTTGAGAAATTTCTTCCTCTCGACGAAAAAGAAATTTGACCTTGAAAAGTCTGTCAAGACTTGAACTGAACATATCCATTATAAAAAAAGTATCGGCTAAAAATGTCGAATGGCAAGACAAAAAGAAATGTGAAGATTGAGTACTGACGCGTTGATGCTGCTCGAATAAGCCAATCAACTATGTAATTCCGCGATCAATCGAAAGACGCGGTTAAATGATTAGCTGATTTATTTAATCCACACGGTAGGAAGAGGGCCGTCAGTTGCGCCATAAATTCCCGAGGCCGCGGAATCATTAGTATCCACCTAACGCCGCCGAGTATTTCATTGATTATTCAGCGACCGGCATCGCGTGTCGGCGGTTCTCCCCGATGATTACGCACCCGCGTAAGAAACGTCATTACGCGAAACAATAATGCTCCCGTCATGATAATTTCAATAAATCCGGGAACTGCGAGAGACAGCCCGGTAAGCCGGCAATTCGCGTTTTTCGTCCTTTGTCGGCTGGAAGGTACGATTCACTCTGAACGAATTACTTAGCGCAAATACGTTGCATGGTTTGACGGTGCATATCGAACGAGGGAGAGAGAGAGAGAGGGGCTCCGAAGGAGAAGAAGTAGGAGAGGGAGTAGAAAAATCGACGTAGACAATTTCCGGTTGATTCGACACGCTTTTTCCTGTATCGACGAGGACTGGTGGTGGCGCGCCTCGTTCGCCGTCTTCGAGGCTTGTAGCATCTCTCGATGGAGCGCACATACGGCCTAAGGTTGGTTTACCTTAGAACAAAGTGGTTTTTGTTCGGTCCTCGGGCAACTTGTGCAAGTCACCGGGGTTTTGTTGGCGTCGCTCTGCCACGGCGGGGGGTGGGGTGGGGGTGCCAAGGGGGAACCAGACGACCGAGCAACAAGAGCAAAGCCGCGCCACGCGTTGGAGGAGAACCATCCTCCGCTGATCTTCGCTCCTTCCTCGCCGGTCCCGCTTCCCTCTTCGGCTACGATCGCTCGCCATCCTTCGACGCGTCCTGCATGACCTTCGCGTGTGTACACGTGAACTCGCCTTTAGAAGGGACTCGATTTCACATTCTGACGCGTTGTCACCGATCGGAAATTTAGATGAGCGCCGCAGCTCGATACCGCCGCGCCGCGACCGTACAACCGATTTTGCTCGGCTCGGTGCACGTGCAACAATGTTTTTCTCGTTATCCATCATCCACTAGCTTTTGCAAAATTCCCAGAAAATATGACGCTCTATGTTGCCGATCCAGAGAATCTGCGGGAACATGAACGATATAAGGGATTCGTTATGGTTAGCAAAACAGATGAAGGATTAACATCGATACATTATTTTCAACTTATTATTAGATCGTTCGGAAAGTAATTTCGTTTTTCGTGTAGAAGTTGCTTCCATTTGTTATTAACAGACTGCAGATTTTTGTGCATTTATGTAGAGATTTTGGTTCGGTGAAATATAAAACATTAAAAGATTAGAAAAATTTCAGAATACTGTAATATTATTTTTAATACGTAACGCAGTCATTAAAGGATGAAATCAATTTTCATTTTATTCCTGCTTCCCACAATAAATGCAGAATATTTTTAAGGAAGGAAGGAAGGAATTAACCTGTTCTTTTCGCTTTTCTCAACATTTTTTACGCGGTGCAAATTTCATTTCAAATGAAGTCCTACAAAGTCATCTAACTCAATTTTTTGCTAATAGAAAACAGAAATTCTACGAGCATGCTAAATGGTAAAAAATTGGTTTTCATTTTCCCATAACTTTTAATTACTCACATATAGTATTTACAATCTACAAACTTTAAATTTAATGTTTCAAGCATAAACAAAGGTATCGACCACACTAGCAAATATTTCTTTCGCATTAAAGTAGTTATTTTATTGAATGAAAATTGATTTATGTTGTAATTGAAGGTTAAGAAAACGAAACGACTTTCCGAACGACCTAATACAATGATGAAAGAAAGGAAGTCCTAGTCTCGTTAGGTTCGCATTCTGAGTGTGAACAATCTAGGAAAGGTTTTCACATTTTTTCAAAAAATGTCTGTACATAAAATGTAAAAAATGTCACTATTTATTTATTAATTTGGTTGCATTAACTATGAAGTCGACTATGAAGTTGGCACCTCAAAGAGGAGAACGTTTCCAACGTTATTGTCTTCGTTCAAGTTCGTCTGCGGGTCTCTCTTCATGAAGAGAATCGTGTTCACAATTCACGATTATCTATCAGGCATCGTCAACGCTCATTACCGTATTTGAAAAGGCATTTTTAGAAATACGGTTTACTCGCGCCTTTTACCGCAACAGGAGAGTAGAAAATGATTCGCGAGTGCAACAAACAGGTAGTCCGAGGGTAGCAGGAGCATTCCAGATCGCGATTGCTATAATTTAGATGTTCCTGATAACTGCGTCCACCTCGAGCCGAAGTTCCCCCAGGCTGGTCCCTCAGTGATTACGTTTTTTGTCGGGACACGCGATCGAGTTCCTGTGGTTTTTTGCCCCGCTTTATCAGCGCATCAGATTCCCTATCTGGAATCGAGAGTATCTCGTGTAATTGCTCCCCGTGTACGTCTCCGCGGGACTCCGGTTTTTGCTCGGTTCCCTAAAGAGTCCGAGCTACATGCAAATCGGTAAGAAACAGATCAAGATCAGCGGTCGTCTATAAGCTTCGATCCTCTACGCTCGCTCCGAGGATCATAGATACAGAACCGTGGACTCCCACCATGGTTGGAATCTTTGAAATTGCCATAAAGAAGAAGCATCTGTGCACTTCTGCCGAAGCAGATCTTCCGAAGGAGATGCTTATCCTCTGGAGAAAGGAGAGAAGGGGGAGAGAGGGTCTTAGAGGGAGTGACCGATCCTTGTATGGGATTTAATTAAGTATTGTGTGATAGACGCGTGACACTGCAAAGTAGACATTATCTCGTCTCCGTAGCCGAGTCGGTCCTAAGTCTCGACGTTCGTCGGCGAGTCTCGTTGAACGACATCGATTCGATCAAAGGGTCCCGTCTCCATTATTTCGATCCGCGGAACTGTTCGTTTCTGCGGCCGAACAAAATCTCCAATGATGACGATCGAATTTGCTTAGGCTGTGGCGGAGCTGTCGTTCGCCACACGAAACGAAACGAAACGAATCTAAAGAGAACTGTCGGTGGACAGAAAGAGGGGATGGGAGAAGACGGAGGCGGAGGAAGGAGAGAAGGTAGAAGGTAGAAGCACGAAGCGGAGGGTCCCACCCACTAGTGGCCCTCCGCTTCGAGTTCAGGACTCGTGACCACCTCGGGCTGATATGTCGAACCGAAACCCTTCGTTTCTTCTTGGCTGTTGTCCCTCTCACTCGGCCTCTCTTGCTCGGTCTCTCTCCACCACCGATCATCCACGGGAACCGTGGTCCCCTCGTGCGCTCCTTCCTCCTCCCGCTCTCGCGGACTCGCCATCCTGTGTGGCTCTCACGAATACTCTTCCCATGATTTACTCTCGCGTCTCGAAAGAGAGAACTATCTTTTTGCCTCGCTCTCTTACCTCCATCCTGTATCTCGCCGATGGAATCTTTCGCGGTTTCGAATAGGAAACGGTCTAGTCCACCTAGCCCCAGACTCCGATGCTTTTCGGCGATACCAATTGAATGATCGCCTCCCGCTTCCACAAACCATTGCCAATCCCGACTGCTCGCGAACACTCTTACCAACCATCCAGTTGATAGCGGTACTTACGGATACTTGAGCCGTTCAATTCACAAGTAAGTCTATATCTGTCTGGATGGTTTAACACCACATCTCAAATGGCTTTAACTTTAGCCTGGCTTGCTTTACTGCATTCACTTCTTATCCAATTACACCATTTTTGCATTAAAATGTCCATTCTAAATATCTTTTAGGAAACTGCTAGGTGCTCCTTCAATTTCATTTTTGATCCATTGAATCCCATAACAAAGGGTGTTCAACTTTTCTCAACCTTCTGATATTGATACATTAAATCAGATTTTATGGGAAGAATACTTAGGAACTTCTTCAAATAGTATTCTTGTGAAACAGATCTTTCAATATAATAATTAGACTGCGAATTCTATGCATTTATGACAAAAATGGGTACGTTTAATTTAAAGCAGTGGACATATTTAAAATACTTAAGGACTTCAATGTATTAGTTTCAGCTTGATAGGGTAATTAAAAGAAGCATAATATTTTTATTTGGCTCCTGCGATCAAATCAAACATTTTTTATTTTGCATTAATATCCGCAGTCTAATAATAATAGTTCTACACAACAATAGAACTAAATAGTTCTACTACAGTCAATTCAAATCAGTAGCTCTAGCTATATTATGTTTAAAAATATACAAAAAATTGATACATGAAGATTTGAACGAATCCGACCATAGCTATCATGAAATCGTTGAAAGGCATTCGTTCTCCGAGTGTTAATAAAAATATGATAAGTTTCAGTAAAAAGACCTTGTCAAAGGCGTTCGAAGCAACCTTGCGTCGGAATTGATGTCTCGTCTCCGACACTATCAGGGTTAATTAATATCGTTCCTTTCTTTTTAAAATCGCGAGAGCAGACAAGTTCACCGAAGATCTCCCATGTAGTCAATTATTTTCACCATGTCTTCTCCAATTTATTAATTATCGTTCGCGTCAGTCATCGCTTCAATTACCACCGATCCGTCTTTGGTGCTGATTACACGGGCCCCAAAGGTAATTTGTCGTACTGTCATCAAACGGATACGTCCGACAAAAAAGATGGACGATCGTAGCTTTCGGCGCTCTTCATCTCGCGAGGCAACCACTTACAACAATTAACCAAGAACAAGACCGTATGTGTCGGTGTGTAGGCTTGGGAACCTCCTTGGCCCTCAAAAAAGCTGACAGTCGTCAATTATCTCGCAATCGTTCGGTACCTGCCTCCATGGAGTTTCTCTTCCTCGAATTTCTTCCGATTCTTCCTTTCTGGAGTCGCATTATCGATCTTAAAAGGAATCGAGAAAGGAAGGAAACCGTGACGATTTATAATCGAACAAAATCGTGAGACCTTTTACGCATGTAATCATGTGTTGGCCTAACCTTGCTTAAGACTACAGCGAATCACAGTAATATTCGACACTTTTAAAAGCACAGGTTAGAACAATTAGTATACTACATGATGCGAAAAAGAAATTTTGAAAAAACTACAACTGGTCGGAATTACAAATAAAATACTAAAAGTTGTTCTTTGCAACGTGGGCCCGTATTGAAAATTACATACACATATTCAGCAAATTTCTGATGAAATTAATCTGATCGAAATATCCGCATTCTAATGAATATTTGTCGGAGGGGAAAAAGGGAGGATTTGAAAAATTTTCATTCGGAGGCGCATTTTGCAAGCTTCGATTGCCTATCAGCTGATCAAATTAGCGGCGGGAAAGGGCCGAAGAGCGGACAATCCCCCGCATTCTAATTAGCGTGAAATTCGTCGGATCGAGGCTACTATCGAGTTCGACTGATTTTTTTCGAGGTTCGGTCGCCGGCGGACGCGGACGGTGCAATTAATCGAACAAAATCGTGAGACCTTTTACGCATGTAATCATGTGTTGGCCTAACCTTGCTTAAAACTACAGCGAATCACAGTAATATTCGACACTTTTAAAAGCACAGGTTAGAACAATTAGTATACTACATGATGCGAAAAAGAAATTTTGAAAAAACTACAACTGGTCGGAATTACAAATAAAATACTAAAAGTTGTTCTTTGCAACGTGGGCCCGTATTGAAAATTACATACACATATTCAGCAAATTTCTGATGAAATTAATCTGATCGAAATATCCGCATTCTAATGAATATTTGTCGGAGGGGAAAAAGGGAGGATTTGAAAAATTTTCATTCGGAGGCGCATTTTGCAAGCTTCGATTGCCTATCAGCTGATCAAATTAGCGGCGGGAAAGGGCCGAAGAGCGGACAATCCCCCGCATTCTAATTAGCGTGAAATTCGTCGGATCGAGGCTACTATCGAGTTCGACTGATTTTTTTCGAGGTTCGATCGCCGGCGGACGCGGACGGTGCAATTAAGAGGTTAAGGTTATCTGCCTACGTGCAATATTTACGGTACCGGCGCGATGGCAGCTCGGGGCTAATAGACGAGGAAACGTTCTTCTCGCTTTCTGGCGTCCTTTGTTTTTCCCTTTTCTGCCTTCGGTCCGGCGTGTTCCCTTGGTACAACCCACACGCGAGGAGATAAAGTGGAGGATGATCGACGCAGTAAATAAGGTATAGAATACGCATATGTAAATCACGAAGGGCGCACCCACGCCCCCTTACTCAGCGGCCGTTTTCTGTCCTCTTCTCTTCTCCCTTTCTCTTTCTCCTTCTCTCGTCCTCCGTCTTCTCTCGCCACCCCGTGTTCCGTATCTGGTTTCCTCCTCTTCCCTCTGCCCCGTTCATTCTCCATAAACCTCTCGGGGAGGAGAGACGTCTGATGAACGAAGAGGATGAAAAAGGAGAGTGATCGAAGGAAGAAGAAAGACGGTGCGTGCACGAAGGTGGCTCTCGGCCTCTCGGTCCCGCGGCACACAATGCCCTCCACTTCGCGTTCGTGTGCGCCGAGTGCACTTCAACTTCTTTGCGGACTCCTCAACGGTGAGATAAAGCAGCCGTGATACCTTCCGTTCGTCCCTCTCTCTCCTCTTCTCTGCCCGTTCACCTCCACCCTCGTCACTTCAATCTTTTCCTCCGACGTGCACTTTTTTCGTCGTCATTTTAACCCTCCCCTCCCCTCCCCGCTCGTCCACCACCTTCGAATAGGTTCGTCAAGGGGGCGGAAGAATTTTCGTAAGAATGTTAATTGCATCGTTTGCGTTCGACCACTGTACCATCACTGCCTGCGCAGAAGAGGAGTCGACGGCTAGCGACAATCGAGTCGCTCGCTCGCGCCGACTTTCTGCTGAATAATTCGTGGCTATCGTTTAATCACGGACGCGTGCCACCGGTTGTCTCTGTCAGGAAACCGCTGCGTAAGTGATAAACGCGCGCGGGTAATTGCATGCAAATACGGAGCGTAATTAGTGGGCAGACCGCGCGCGCTGCACTTTGGATTTTATCGACCGCGGTGGACCCTCGAGGACGACTCCAGTCCACGCGAGGTGCACCAGATTTTATGAATGAAAATTATAAATAGTGGCTGGCCAAGTGAGAAGCGAAATGTTGCTCGGCTCGACTTTAATCGGAGGTGGTACATTACGAGACACGCATTAAATTAATTCGTTAGAGTCAGTCTGAATAGCAATTGGCATGTACCTGCTTCGAAAATTTTTATTTTGCGTGAAGATCTACAGTCTAATTATGTCTTACGAAATTTATTTAGTAATGCAAGTTTAATGTAATGTCGCCGAACTTTGTAACTAGTTCCTTGAACTCAGTTGGCGCCAACATAGAATTCTCACTGATTAATGCAATTTTTATGACATTAATATAAATACAGAAAAGCAAAGAAAATCGTAAACATTCTTAATATTTCTCCTCAAAATTTCATAATTTCGTCCGAAGCGTCTCCAAAAATGATTAAACTATAATTTAGAACAATTCCAACATGACTAAACGTCATTGTGTTTAACAATTTGTTGAATATTCGTGTTCCAGACGAAAGGTCATACGTAATAACAATATTCCAGATCAGATTAAACATCAGAATTCTAGTGGACCGGTTAAATAACATTGATAACATTGTTCCTCTATCGCTTATTGATCCCCAGAAGTTCACACGAAACAATTTCGCCGGCGGATAGCCGAAGTTGGTGATTTTGTAGCAATACGACTGGTTAAACGGGAAAGCTCGGTAAGTGGGCATTAATGGTGGCTCGTAAAGTATTTACGGTGCGCCGCTCCCGGTCGTATTCTTACATAACGCAGCATCGAGGATCCGCCATAAGTTAGACGCCCTAAGACCAGAAGGTCTCGAGCCTTCGATCCGACTAGTAGAGATGCTGGTTGCGTCGAATGCCATCGGTATCCCAGTAAACGTGCTGCACCCGACAGAAGTCAAAACACGAGTCAACTCCGTTTAATCATGTGGCTTAATCTGCCTTGGTGGAGCGAGGTCCTCTGTGGTCCGATCCCATAAAGAACTCGATCGTCGTAATTAATTTCACGGATAGCCGCCGCTGCTGCTTAATGTTGGAGCCTGAAGGAGGATGAGCGGAGAGTATGTCGGGGTCCGGGAAATTTATGCTCCCCCCGTGGAAATCCCATGAAAAATTCGTGTTGGTGGGCGTGCTGGGCCCACGGTTACCATATAAACGGTCGGCCTCTGATTTTCGACGGACGACCCCGTCGCGCACGGAGCCCTATAACGTGGACCGGGCTCCGGGGCCCCGAGCATGCGACCGGTGCGACAGAGAGGAAAAAGCGAAAGAAAGGAGAATCAGGAGAAAGAACGAGAAAGGGAGGAGAGCTGGCCAAATCGTAAATAAGAAGGCGATTGTCCTTTTAAGCGGCATGGGGCCCCGTACCGGACTCGGGTGGGGGCAGCCCTTCGAGAAGGGGGCCCCCGCTGATTGTCCCTAAAGAATGGTAGCCGCATGACGGCCCCATTGTTCGAGTGCCGGTACCTGTATTCCCGTAACACGTGCACGCGTGTGTATGCGCGTGCGCGCGCGCGCGTTCGCGAACACACGGTTGTTCATCGCGTCCATGGGGATCCCCTTTCTGGTTCCTTCGCGAGGGATAAGGAGAGCTGTGTATCTGCGTATCGTCCCATTTTTGCTTCTCTTTCTCCACGTCTTCCCATCCTCTTCTTCTCTGTTCCACAGACTCGTTCCCTCGCTCTCGCAAGGCTCCGCCGCTTTTTCTCCTGATCCCTTCAAAGCTGCACAGAGCTAGGCACAACAAGACGATTGGCACGCGAAACAACCTGTTGATTGTCTTATACCTGTTGCGTCCGAGGTTCTTCGACCGGCATTGTGTACTCTCGCGGAACTTTCCCGCGGAGCATTGGTTTTTCATGGGTTCGGTCTGCGTGTATTGCTTCGATGTTGCGTTCGTCTGCCGCGATTCATTCCGCTTGATTTTATTAGTTTATTTGGGGACATCGGAGGGACATCCATGTTTATTCGTAATTATTTGTAATTCTTTAATCAGCTATATTACCATTGTATAAATTCTACTATCAATGCGTACAGTGTATATGCATAACATTAATTTATAAAGAAAGAAATGTAGTGTGTGTGTGTGCAGAAACATCTTGTTTATTTACAATTTTCACAACAAAAAGAAACCTCATAATGTCTCGCATAGAAACGTAAGATACATTTAACACGTTGCAATTAATCGAATTCAAATTGATTAAATTATTCTGGCATTTTAAAATACACAATACACAGTCATTTGATTATCAGGTTAAGTAATCGGACTTTTTAATATTATGTATATTATATATTCACGTAAAAATTCATTCGAGTTTAACAGCTAAACAAACTTGAACGCGTATACAGTTTCGATCAAAATAATCGACGATTCAAGTGGGGGAACCTTCGAGCACGGTCGCGCCGTTAAGGTGTTATTTATCTGAAACAGTAACCAATCGTTATCTGCCTCCGGTTCGTCGACTTTGATTTGACGCGAGTTAGAGCCACCTGTTGAATACCGCACACCTGTTGCTTCTCTTCTTGTACACCGCGTTCCCCGGCCGATTCGGTCGCTTTTCTCAGCGTCGTCGATCTAATTGCAGCCCTGCTGATCCCGCGTGTAATTTAGCAGTTTGTGCGGCTCTGTTTTTATTTTCTCCTCGAGCAAAAGCACTCTCTCTCTTTCTCTGGAGCCACCGTTTCTGAAGATGGCGTGTTACAAAGTAACCCCTCGATCGACCGGCGGCTACTTGTTGATTGTTTTGTGGATACCTGTTGCACAAAGGTTCTTCCGTTACACGCACACGATACGTACACCGTGAAGAAGAAGAAGAAGAAGGTCTCCCAGGAGATTGAAGAATATCAAAATCTTCTTCCCAGGCATTATTTCGAGCACGATCTATCACAGAGTCGTTGCCTCTCCAAAAATAAACGAGCGTGTTTGCACTCGAAATTCAGAATACATACGAGAGGCGGTTAATGAGACGTTAGAGGGTCTCGCGGAGGCACTCGTCCACCGAAGTTTATTTATAGAAGACTCGTAGTCGAGCGATCGAAACGCATCGCCTGGAGGACGAGGAGAAGAGACTCTCGGTTGTGATTCGTCTCGGAGCTGTTATGATACAACCAGCTGGGTAGCCGAGCTTTTCACGTCGCAGCGCAGCGTTCTCCCCCGATCCTCCGAAAAGACATCCCCGACCGGTATTCCGTGCCGGAACGTCGTTCCATTCCCAAGGATATCCTCAAATTAGACACTTCGGGAGCGTTTGGCGTATACATTATTCATGATTCCTCAACGGGGTTCGCATAAATTTTCTGCCAAGAGTTTTCGAAGCCTCCCGTGAGAGTGGAGGTGGAGAGCAGCTCGCGTTTACCTGTCGCCTGTGTGTCTTCGACCCGTTCCTTCGAGCCGGGCACGTGGTTCAACAAAATCATTAAAGGGAAGGAGGCTGTGGCGCGATCACGAGGTGACAGAGCCGGGCATGTTCGCGGGTGCAGCCGCCGATTTGCATTCCACGCGCGGGAGAAGCCTTGCGAGGAGAAGCGATGCAGCCTTAGGGAGACGATGGAAAAGTGGATCCGGTTTGGTAACGATAGGGTTGCTCGCGGTTTCGTGCTTCGTACCCGAAAACGTCCCTCGATCGCGATCGAGAGACCGAGGAGGGAGCGCATTAAGGCCTCGGGGCTCTCTCGGCGCCCGGGTATCTCTCTCTCGTTCCTCTCCCTTTCGTTCTCTCAGCCCGTCTCTTCTCATCCCGTTGGACCCGTCATTAACCGGGGACTCTTCTCTTGGTGAAGCCATTACCCATTCAAATTACGCTTATCGGTGGGTCCTCTCTCGAGTACATGCACCTTTTAAGGTCCCAGAAAACGAACGCAGCCCGGCGAGAGGAGGGGAGCTGATGGGCCCCGACCACGAAAAAACGAGCAGAACACCAGAAATGGGGTATTTAGACTCAACCAGTGTGTACAAATCGCCGCGATGTGCATTATTGCTGTCCAACGAGCGGGAAGTCGGTGGACAACTACCTGCAGATAACGCTCCATTTCTGCCCCCACGCATCCGCCATTTCTGTCTCTTATGAGTTATTCGACTCCGCGGACGCTCTATCTACGTCGCCTCCCAGCAAAGTGCTCTCCCGACCGCTCCCAATCCCCTATCCCCAACGTCCGGTCCCTCTTTCGATGGCCACTCGTTTCGGCCATCGAAGTTCTTCCAACCTGACAAATGGACCTGGAACTTAGAAAAAGTCATTAGGGCATTTAGTCCCACCTGGATATTTATCTCCATCAGGTAATTCGAATACCCCCGCCGCGGCCTCGACTACTCTCGTTTTGGTCCTGTAAAAATCAAGTTCGAGACAATTCCAATCGATGATGAAGTTGAATTTAAATTGCATCCTTCCGTCCCCTACTGAGTTTGATGAAACCTGGACTACGAAACAAATATTCATTATAAATGTTTTGCCGCGATCATCATTCATGTTCGGAGGTTCAAGTCCTCTAATCTTGGACTCACCAGGGTTTTTATTGTTTGCTACCTCAAGTTCGAGGCTAGCTACTGTAACAGTACTTGTTAACACCTCTTGGCAGTAATTGATCCAGAGTTGAAATTCAAGTGAAGGTCGTCAAACTTTTGAACGGTATGTCAGTGATTCGGAGGTACTGTCCAAGAATGACGAGGCCCATCTCTAGCCCTGAAGTAGAATTAAACTGATCTGTAAAACTGATGGAATGTAGCATAAACGCTCGTTGTTAGAAGGATGATTAAGGTATGTACAGAAGCTCGGCCGAAGGTGAACGTGAAAAGTGTGATAACGATGGCTGCTTGTATTCGCTCCACCAAGACATGGGAACATAATAGATGAAATCCAGGTCTCAGGCGATTCATGGATCGGAACGATGCACACGCTGGATCAGGAATTGTTATGGCATACGGGTTTCTAAGGGCCTTCTAATCATTGCCCCCTTACCGGCGGCTGTTCGGGAATTCTAACAAGCGTGCGATGCATTTTAAAGGCCCCGTATTGGTTCGTTAAAGGTCTAACGAGGGGCGAATCGCATTGCAATAATTACTCCGTACATGGCAACGAATGTGCACCGCTTGTCGAAGCTTGCGAGATGGATAGCGATCTATGTCTATTTGTAAAGTAGTGCTAATCCACTAATAAGCTGCGCGGCTGTATCGCGATTGTTTTCCACGCTGACTTCGTTCCTTTTCTCGGCTGGCCGACCGACTTCTGTCACATGCGGCGCTCACTTAATTGATCAAGTTGGGCTACTCTTACGTAAATAACAGCACTTCTGATACATTTTTTGCACTTGACGCCGGCACTATAAAGGAGACATTCTTTAACCGAACCTTATGAAGAGGAACGCAAAAAACGAACGCACTTCTCAGTTATAAAATTCGCTTGATCGATGAAGTACCCAGTTCCTAAGTCACGTGTTTGCAGCACAGTTCATCAGGATAAAAATGCACTTACTGCTTTTACGTACTGTGGAGTCTCTATTCTTTGCGCAACAATTTCTGGGAAGTGTATGATGATTGACCAGGTGATTGATATTCTTCATAGCTACCTTTAGGTTCTGTGAAAGCATACCGCCTCTAATAATCTGATCTTGTTAGGATTCTCGTCCCAGAAGGGTTGAAGAATAAGATAATAATATATGACGATCTACAATAATTGAAGATTTATTGTTACAGAGAATATTATTGAATATGTTGGAAGTTCGACGATCACTTGAATCTCCAGGTTTGATTAGCGACAGGTGTATTCGCGTTCCGTGGCGGCGATACCACGTGGCCCGAATAATTATCGTGGCGGCATGGCAGCGCACTTACGGCGACGGACAAATAATTTTTCCATAGGCACCCCCGTGGCGTGCTCGTGGCCACCCGGTGTCAGCCATGGTTTTTGGTGGGGAGGCACGGGCCGCTGTTAACCTTCCTTCCCGCTACATGGACCCCGGTGGAGGACAGTGTCTCTCAGCCGTGATCCTTCGGTGAACACTTCCGAAATTCGAGGGCAAGGACACCATATGGTGAAACGAGACGCGTCACTTCCGTGTGTGGAATGTTTTCTTTTCTTCGGGAAAGGACTGCCCCCTACTCAAGACGATACGATCCTTCGGCGGTCTCCTCGGTTCTTCTTTATTCTTTTTCGTCTTTGGAAATCTCTAGACTTTCTCTCCGTTTCAGAGCCACTCCGGCTGGTTTGATCTCTCGATTTATCGACGACGTATCGACATCTTTGACATGCTTTCATAGCTGAAATCACTGCTAGCTAAGCCTGACGTTTGTTTGAATCTTTGCTGTTCTATGGCCATTTTAAATTAAGATTGGTTTATATATTAAGAATTAGCAAAATTGACCCTTCAGTGATGATGATGTCTGTGTACTGTATTGATTCTGAAGAATATTTCAAAATTGATTACACAAGATCACTCATGATGAAGATTTTAAACAAAGTCTAAAAAATATGAATGTTACGCCTTTCTTTTTAAATGAAATAAAATTTGATTCGTTTGTATCTAATCAATATTCAAGCATTCAAATGAATGTAGCCATACAAAAATATAAAACATTTTCTTTTCTCTTCTACGACATTTTTGGGAATAAAGACATTCTAATCGCTGTAACTGGAAAGAAAATGATATACAGCAAGGGGTTAATAGAGATTCTTAGAAATTGTACACTTCCTAAAATTGATAAGTAGCCATGAAGTGTATCAGAAAGTCTAGATAAGCAACTGATTGCGGTGAGCTAACATCATACAAAAAGAAACTGACGTTAGAGAATGATACTGGTAGGACATTCCAATACCAAAAAGCAATCGATCACGTAGCTGCTGCTGCTATGACGAAAGACTCAAGTTCGCCGAGCTGACAGTCGCTAAATCAAGTGATCTTCTGGTTCATAACCGTTGGCCCAGAATCCTCGGTTCACATCTCTCGAGCAACGCCGGCGTCGTTTCACAAGTCGATCGGCCGTCCCGATAGAGCAGGTGTCTCGCCAATAATTATCGCGGAGTGGCGAGATCCTTAAAGGCTAACACCTTTCCGAGGCGTCGTTGGAAAGCTCCGGTGGGACGCAGGATTTTCTCGCGCGACGCTTCTAATGATACCTTTTTTGCGTGCCCGGTGAAACGCTGTTGGAGCGTGAAAGCAGGAAGTCGAGCAGGATTCCTCAAGCTCTTCGGCAGGGTAGCCGTGGGTTGAGGGCCACTGGCACCGACACACTCGGCGGCATGAGAATTTTCCCACAGTCCCCACCACATGGCCTGCGGCCGACGCACACCCGCTCTCGCGACGTTGCCACACCTCTCTGCCCAGGCTGAGAGGCACTGTGTTGCCTGTGCTCGAGAACGAGGCAGGGAGAGTAAACGAGAGAGAGAGAAAGAGAGAGAGAGAGAGGTTGAGAGAGCAGCGACGCAGAGAGAGAAAGGAGGGTCGGTGGAAAGAGAGAGAGAGTGGGAGAGAGACAGAGATCTGAGAAAGGAAGGAGTGAATGAGGATCAGAGGGTGGGGAGAGGGGATGGGGGTGGATCAGTGACAGAGGAAAGGAGGAAAGGTGAGGCTGAGAAAGGAGTGCGTGCACGATTGGGAGATTGTACGGTAAATAGAGAAACAAAGACGGAATTCTGGCACGGAGAAAGGTGAAAGAAAAGAAACGTATGAGGATATTAAGATGGAACTCCTTTGTGCGATTGGAAATGGTAAAGGGATTTTCTTGGTCGCCACCGTCACGCTCAAAAAGCCACAATGAACGGCCGAGAACGACCGGACGCGTCCTGTCACCGTGCGTACTCGAACACGCTGTAATTTATCCCTCTGTGTTTACTCTAATTAAGTAAATAAATAAATGAACATCTGGCGGCGTTTCGAAGCGCCGCGATTGTGCAACAGTATTACGGAATCTGTATTTCGTCAAAAATGAAAGTTTGCTAGAACATTTCATATGCTAAAAACTAAATATAAATTCTGATTTTTTATACTGTTCTTTACCGTTTTAATTTTCTATAAGTTGTTTTGGAATTCCTTAATTAATTCTGGTTTTATCGGGAGACAGTTTTATGAAATATAACAACAATAGCATTACGCAAGAAGGAATATTAAGGACAAAACGGGTACTTTTAACTCGCGTACTGGAGGATTAAAATGGTCTAGTGACTTTTAGAACCCTGTATAAATGTCCCTGACAAAAATGAAAATCACTACGATTACAAGGGAGAGATTTTGGTTCGCAACAATGTGTAAGAAACTCGATCGGATGCCGCGACGTCCAAAAATGTGCGGGTCACTCTCGATTTCGCTAGGAAACGGTGGCGTTAAGTTACGGATCGGAAGGACGCTTCCTAGTTCCCCGCTTAGGAAACAGAAGAATATCCTCGTGGTAAAGAAGCCAGGGCGGTGCGCCGTGTGTCAAAGGGTTTCCACCTTTTTTTCAACGTGAGAACGACGCTTCCCTTTTCCTTTTCCCCTGGCGGCGGATCCAGCGAACAGGTCGAAATCCTTGAATTCCGCTAAAACGATCGGAACAGGTCTGCGAGTCACCCGGCACGAGAGCCAGCCGTCGTTCGATCTCCTTTTTTCTCTCTTGTCCCTACCTGGTTCGAAGCTCTCGATTCCGAAGGTGAATGAAATCATTCCAAGTACCCCGAACCACCGGCTAATTGCTAGCGCTTTACAGGATTCCCGAAATTCCAGTTCGAGTGTTCGACCTTGCTCCGCAGACGCGCGCTCCGTATCCTCTACGAAAAGGATCCTCGTTTCCCATCATTACGCGAACGGACTGAAAGCAACGAGAAACGGCCGTCCGGTTTTTGTGTCCGGTGGTGTTCATTAGGCAAAAATTACGGAACCGTGAACGTAATTGACCGTGTCTAGTTGAATTATAGTCTTTGACCTATAGCAGCGCAAGCAGCAAAGAGAAAAAGAAGCAACACACCGCGGTACTTCGAAAATTTTCAACACATCGGCCGTTCGCTCGCTAATAACTCGGTAAATACGCTTCCTAGCGATTTGTCGTCCCGGTGTATGTTGTTTAATGACGCATTTACTTCGAAAAAACGTGAAAATGCGAAAAAATTTTTCCGAATTCACCCGTACCGACACAACGCGATACTATGACTGTTCGCTTGCTAATAACTCGGTAAATACGCTTCCTAGTGATTCGTCGTCGTGTTGTAGGCTGTTTAATGCCACATTTACTTCGTAAATAACGTCAAAATAGAACAATTTTCGTGGAAGTGCTGTCCAACTGACACATTGATTGTACGCTCGCTAATAACGGGAGGAAGAACGAAAAGAGAGAGAATGAGGATAGAAGGGAAGGGCCGATATCCTAGCGGCGTTCGAACCGCCGAAAAAGATGTCTGAGAAAAGGAACAGAGTACGCAGAATTTATACCGGTGTTCCGCTCGTTACAGCCCTGCATCTGTAACGAAGTAACGGATACGTATCCTTCGTCGAATAGGGCCCCGACTCCACACGCGCGCGCGTTCTCTCCGGGCCGCACGGATTCGCACGCACACGCGGCCCCCGATCGTTTCGATCTGGGGTGAGGCTCATGAACAATTGCAATTATGGGCCTTCGGCCGAGTTGATTTATAAGTGGAGTCATTCCCTCCTCGCCCGTCGCACCCACACGGCTGACCATCAGCCCGCGTAATCTCCCGACGAGTTTGCTCCTTTCGTTTCGGCGATTGCGAACCTTCGCGACTCGTCCGGTCTTCTTGCTTCGCACCCGGTGTGTGATTACGTGCTGTTGATATTTTACGGATTGGTCGTGTCATCATAAAACCGTAAATAGAAAGAATATCGATATTGTGTATGAAAGCTTCCGGACCGACGTGTTCCTTACATCGTGTACAGACGCTATTCCTGTGATCAAACAGTTCTGTCTAACGATTTTGCTTGCGGAATTTTTAGAAATATATTCGTGATGTTTTTCTGAGTGAAACGAGTCCAAACACGACACAATTTCAAGCATATTTAATTGTTTAATTCGCGATAGAGTGCGACCTCTGTTATCCGAATTAATCCAGAATTGATGTTCGAACGATAGAACAATTACTGAAGTGGTAGAGTAACTGTTTAGCAGTTCATACAGTAAATCACTTTAGATCGAACTGTTTAGACATTCTATGCTGTTTGGTCTCATCTTCATCGGGAAAATTTCATAAAAGAATAATTGAATAAAAAGGTTTTGTCATTGTGTCAGTGTTTTCTGATCGATACGCCTAACTGGGTATTATATTACACTCTTCGACGATTCAGGTTCTTAGATCAGTTTAGGATTAGGGATTGTCAATAACATTACCTTCGCTTTGAATATTGACAGAACTCTTGATCTTTGTCTTGCGTTGGCTGGTAGAATCGGTCCCTAAAATATCAGTTACAGCTGCAGCATATTGGTTGAACACCCTATATGGTGCTCACCATCACAGCTCGCCTAGGGGTACTAACTGAATTCCGGGAAGAGCGGGATCGTCCCTTAGGGAAATAAGTCCTTGTTAATGGGGGGATAGGGACTCTGCTTAAACACATACAACGTCACGAGGGGTGGCGATGAGTATTTATATGCATTCTTGCGTGCTGAGATTTTCTTGAAGATGATGACTCGGATTTTCGGGGCTGGGTTTATAGTAGATGAATTTTTAATTCACATTCCATTGTGTTGTTTCTGACACGTAGAGCGTGTACGTATAAATATAAATAAAATAGAGAACCGTGTTCTAAAATCGTAAATCATTTTATTGTTATGTTACAATTTAATTTTAATGAAAGTTTGTATATGAGGAATATTTTATTGAAATGGGATTTTAGGGGTAAAAATAATTTCATAGAAAATTTTAATATTAGAGAAAGAATAATATTAAAATTTCATTCAGATTTTATATTTCTAAGTTTTAATAAAGTTTTCTTAAGTTTTAAGTTGATTTATATAATAGTTAAATTTATATGAAGGAATGTTTTATTTATTTTATATTTTACATTTAATTTTATAAAGTGTGTGTGATAATAGTAACTTAATTGATGCAATGAAAACAATAAATAAATCAAGACGCCACATTATAAAAGCGTGTATCGTAGCTAATATTTTATTGTTATTAAGTAACATAGCGGAGAAAAGAATATTGCACAATGGGAGAATTGTGCAATTACCAACGGACAATGGAAAGTCGATTAAATTTTTGTAACATGGGTGGCCAGGATGTTTTTAAATGGCTTCCTTTTTCGATCGCAATGAAAAAGTAAGAAACGAACGACGGGGATGCAGGAAGAACGCGAATATGATTCCGCGACGAATCGTCCCGCAAATACGTGATTTTTTAAGGTAGTCGGGAAGGAGTCCCGCTATTGTCCTCTATCGATATTAACGGCAATCGATTCGCCCCGGGTCCGTGACGGCGCTCGTCTCCTGGCTTCTTGTTCCTCGTCGCTACCGCCTCAACATGAATAGCCGCAGTTTTTCGTCTGGCTCCAGGAATTTCCTTTCTTGCCAGATAGCCGGAGAGAAAATGAAGCGCCAGTCGATATTACGTTGATTATCTAACGCTTTTTATCGAGTCATTTTACAAGCCTTTGTACGGCCATTTTTATTTGTACGGCCATTTTTATTTGCACGTCCGAGCTGCATCTGCTGAAACGTTCTCCGATGTTTGTTCACTTTTCTGAAAATAATTGCACGAAATATTCCACACGCTAGGTCAAATAAAAATTTTCTAAATCTATTTTAAGAAATGAGAGTGGATGTGGTTCTTCTTTTAATAATTGTACAATCTCAAATTTTGCTTATACAGGGTGTCCCAAAAAGGGCGGTTAAAAATTTTAATAAAAATGATAATTATCCTTATCCTTATTCTTTGCAAACTTGAGACAAGTTTGTCTTATACAAATATGAGTTTTCATAGATGCTCGTTCTACAAATAATAAATATATTGACCTGAAGAACTAAAAAAAGTTTTCTTTATGCCCATTCTACAAATACTAGATAGGAAGTTTTACAACAAGTTCTGTCATTTGTTTACATTGTTAACATTTATCGAACAGGCACGTGTGTAGATGCCCATTGGCTTTCGCGCGTTTTAAGAAAATTGAATCGATGTCAAATCACGTGAGAACGTGCAAAATAATCGAACACTTTATGAACCTTATAAAGAATTGACTCAATGGCAGCGAACAAAAATGGAGAAAGCTGGTGTGTACACGAATCGTGTTCCGCAACGCGTACACGTAAAAGTGTAGGGTCCGACGTAAAAGTCGTGGCTTGGAAAGTACTATAATCTGGATTTTATGACCGAAAAGTCGCACGGTAGCATGTAAACTTGCGAGCCCGGGTCCCCTGTAATCCGGTAACTCAAGACGGGAAACCTCGTCGAAATTCCAGTTTCGAATCTCTACCGAAATTCGGACTGGAAGCCCCTCGGAATATTACCATCTGTTGCGTCGTGAAATCGGTTTCGGTAGCAATTTCGAGAAGAAAAAATTGAGTACGATACGAATGCACCTTATAATTTAGATTCCGGTGGGCTCGACTCAGCCAATCATTTTGCGCGAAAGCGCATGTGAAATAGCCGAAGATATAAGTCACATTAGCGATACAATTACATCAAGTTACAAGGCCTTAAAGCTAATTAAATAAGCTACTGCGCGTTGCTAATTTAAAAAGAAATCATCTGTTCGTAACAGAGAAGGGAGGGAGCACGGATTGAGGGGAAAAGTGAGCCCCTCTCTGCCAGTAGCGGATTAGTCACGTGACATTATGACGCATGCACGACAGAGCCATACCAATTGACAGAGTCGATTTTTCTATAAATTGCAGATTCTCACTTTTGCCTACACACATTTATACAAATTAGTAAAACTGCAAAAATAAAATAAATAAAATTCGATACAGTATTTCAGACCACAAATTAAGGGATCGATTAGATTTTTTCTATCCCATCGCGAATCGACGATCTCCCGTGTTTCATCGTATACTTATATTAGAATGCGTCAGCTAAAATCGACTACGAAATTGTTTCTTAGAACCGGCTAGAAACCCCGCGTTCCATTCTCCAGCAAGATAATGGCGCACGCGAAGGGGTCGCTTTACTTTTGCATCACTTTAATATTAATGTTACTGCCCCCTTGTGCTGTATAATAACGTCGTGGCTGGCGTTGTACATATGTACCGACTGCTCATAATTATTCCGACGAGTTTAAACAGTCCGAAGAATGCTGCACTTGAGACATAAAGTCACTGGCAACTCTATAGATCGGAATGCAGAATTATTTATGTTCTTATTTAATTCCATTGCTGTTTTAGAAAACGTTTTCCACTTATTCAACCAGCTTTGTTAATATTTTTACCGATACTTAATTGTCTGTTTTAATTTTTATTGTGTGTACATTTTTTGGGGTAAAAATTTATTGTGGTGAAAGTTTCGAATAGTGTTTATTATTTCAAGAGTAAAATTTTGTTTATTTTTATGCAAACTAAGAATGTTCTATCTAAATTGCAACAAACTGGAGTGAAATAGAAATTTATTTTCTTTCTTAATATGTTTAACAGGTTGAAAATAATATGACAGTATCTTTAAATTCTTTTAATGTTTTCGCTGTTTCAAGTTACACCCACTAATTTTTGTGATAAACGCATCAAATCCGCTGTCTAGTTATGAACGATGGAGGATGGTAGGATATTTTTTGCTGGTCGCAGAACGAAATTCTAGCTCATGTCAGCAACGACGTGTGTTCTGCACGGTTCGCAAACGAGCCCGGGGATACATAGGAAGTTTAGATAACCGCTCTATCGAGCATAAATTATGCGCGCCATTAGAGTTGGTAACTATGGTTCACGGGCGAGTATGCATCGCTGGACGGCAACTGATACCGATAGATAAAGGCGGAAGGAAAGTGGACGGGGAGGGTTCAAATCGCGAAACATTACCCGGATTTCCGTGTTCGGTTTTGCTTGAACATTGAACGCCATGCAGGACGTGCAGTATAAGTACGGCCACCATTGTAACGTTAAAAAAGAACTGTTACCATGGTTTTACTTGAACATTATAGTTTATGGAAAATGGAAACCAGATGCTTTACGCGATGATGGTCTTTACTTCCTCGGTGCAAGTATTGTAAAAATGTTAGTGGAAGATAAGACTATAGTGTCCGCGAAATCAATCAATTTTGATGTAACATATCTAGTTTATATGTTGAGTTATTTATGTACATTTACGAGAGTGAATGAAATTTGAAAGTAAAGGGTCAAATCGCATTAAATGGGCTGAACTTCACCTGAAAAAACCAAAAATGTTTAACTTTTTTCAATTTAATCCTGTTGACTTTGAGGAAATGCCGAAAATCCAAGTTTTAATGTTAGGAATTCACTGGTTCAAAAGTTATACGTGTGTAAAGTTGAGTGATTTTAAACGTTTTGGAACAGGTAACTACGTTATCGACATCATGCTAAGTTCATATACACGCATAACTTTTGAACCAGTGTCTTCCTAATATTAAAACTTGGATTTTCGGCATTCCCTCGCCAAAATCTAGAGGATTACATTTTAAAAAGTTAACAATTTCTGGTTTCCGGAGGTGAAGTTTAACCCAGACTTTTCGCTTCCAGTCGTTTTATAAGAAACACAGTCTCGCTGCAACTGACAGTTTCATTCTCCGCTATCGACGTTCTGCAGCTCGAGGTTTTTGCCCTTTCGTCGAAGTCAGTTTCCGAGCATATCGAACTCTGAAGTCATATTATTCGCTCGACTTGCAAATACCCGGCGTCATGCTACGTCGATCTTCTCGATCACCTAGCCGGCTTTTTCCTATGCGCTGATTCTTGCAAACGCTCCGGGATGCAAAGGCGGTTTTCGTTTTAATTAAAGGCTATCTCGTTTTTGCATCAGCGCCCGGGAATTTTTCTCGAATATATTTCCTCGGCTGAACAGTTAGGATTTTGTTCCGGCGGACACGGTGTTAGATTTGTGCCGTTTGTTTGCTCACCTTCTGTGCACGCAACACGGACGATAGAAGTCGATCGGTGTACTCGGAGTCATCGATTTCACGGCTATCGAGTCTCTATCGCTTTATCTTCGCTCGTTTTTCTTACGACTGTCTACCCATATCCCGCCTTTCCTTCCACCCGAGCATAAATTCAACGAACAGTAAACCCTCCTCTATCTGTAGATTCACTTTAATATAACAATCCTCCCCCCCCCTTTTTTTTCCTCCTGCCGAAGAACATACAAGCCGTACACGGAATTGTGCCGGGGTAATGAGTTCTCTTTACGACCGTAACGATCATCAATATAATCGAAATGGTAGGGGGAGATCGCGAGGCTCTCCTTCGTGTTTCTGCCTTCGTGATTCTCTGTTTGTCTTTCAATTCTTTCCTTTTGATAGCAGATCACGTCTAAATCATGTTGCGCAGCCCAGTCGTAAAGCGATACGCTGCTCAGCTACGAATCCTGGACCATAAAGTCATTTCCTTCGAAGCTATAAACTTCATCAAGGGACATTTTATTGAACACTGTACCGATTTTCATCCGCTGAATCTTGCTCGCATTGTTAAGCATGTTAATTGTTAATTGTCTAATTCGTAGCCCTCCCAATGGTAACTTTATTTCAAACCAAAGATTCCGAAACCAGAAACACAAGAAACAAAAGACAAGAAACCAGAAATCCTTCAAATCAAAGATTCATTAATTATCCAGATATATGCATTACGATTTACTGTACAGACCACGAAAAATTTACTCTAACACTGTAATCACGTTCTACTGCCCGAGCATAAATTTTCGGTTAATTCGGATAAGCGAGGTTCCACCGTGGATTGCACGAGTAAATATGATCCAGAGTGTGTCGTGCTTGGGCTGATTTTAAACAGAAAAACGTCACGAATGTGCTGATCAAAGTTTCCTGAAATAATCATTAGAAACAAAAGAGTTTCGCTGGGGTCGTTTACTCGCTATTGGACATGGCGATCGCGAATCGAGCGTGGAGATTAAATGGCTGGTTTCCTAGCATGATTCTAAAGAAATATATTTTTGTTGCAGGTTTCCGTGGCGAGCAGTGCGAGGAGAACATCGACGACTGTCCAGGCAATCTCTGCCAGAACGGCGCGACCTGCGTGGACAGGGTGAACGAGTATTCCTGTCTCTGCCCTCCGTCGTACACGGGCACGCAGTGCGAGCTGGATGTGGACGAATGTTCCATGAGACCATCGGTGTGTCACAACGGTGCCACATGCACGAACTCCCCCGGAAGTTACTCCTGCATCTGCGTGAACGGCTGGACTGGGCCGGATTGCAGCGTGAACATTGACGATTGCGCTGGCGCTGCTTGTTTCAATGGCGCTACCTGCATCGACAGAGTTGGCAGCTTTTATTGTCAGTGCACCTACGGAAAGACTGGTGAGTGCTCTACCGACATACCGATCGTCCATCAGCAGTGAGAAACTTGTATGGACCACGTGATATCCCTACTTCGCGTTACACGTCGTCCGCAATTGGCCAGAATCTAAGCGCAAGAGTGGAGGTCCTTAGCGCACATAAGGCCAAATTAGCAATTTACGACGACAAAAATATAAAATAAGATCTTATTTTAAATAGTTCAATAGTTTCTCGAAATCTTCATTTTCTTTCCAGCGCAGTCGACGCGACTGCCTGTAAACAATCCGCTCTATTGATCAAAAGGGGAAAGAAGGGGACTCGTTTTCTAATTTTTTATATTAGTTATGAGACATTTTTTCGAACTAGTAAAAAAATCGATGTACTATTCGGAACTTTTGGTGTAACTCTAGCTAAAGTAAGCATATCAATATTTTTTAAACAAAAATAGTATTTCGTAGAACATAGTATATTAACAGTATGTACAACTTACCTTTGTGTTAACAATAATTGCAGATGAAAGTACATACCTGACGCTTCGATATCCATGTAGAAAACTTGGCGAATTTAAATTGAAGAAAATAGGATGAACGGATAGTCCGAAAGATAACTTCAATTTGTACACGCGCACAAACTACTGCGTTGCGTTAACAAAAAAATTCTCACGCTACATTATGGGCTGTTTCTTAGAGTACGTTATGATGGTGTCTGTCATTAGTTTACAGAAAATTTTTATATCTATTTTTGTCGTCGTAATTTAATTATTTGGCCTTATGTGTGGCGTCCATAAATCATCTACTCGTGAACGATCAGTATACAGTGAACCACGAAAGTATTTCAACTTTAAAACAGTATTGGTTTACTAAATGTTTTGCGAAAAAGATTTTCCAAAAATTACAATTTACAAGGTTGCATGCAAAAACAAAAAGAGCATTTTTTAAAACTTTTTTATTTGGGCCCTTAATGAAAATTTAAAATATATGTTTTGTAGATCTATGTTAGTTATACACATGCGAAAATTTCATCAAAATCGATTAACATACCTAAGACGTACAAGTGGTTAAATGTGAAAATCATTTTTGATCAGTTTCTGCTTAAAATCCACAGATTCTTACATCTTTCGATGCGTGTCGCTTTCTTCTGCGTCAATCGATTTTGATGAAATTTTCAGCATGTGTATGACTAACATACATCTACAAAACACATATTTTAAATTTTCATTGCGGGCTCTAATAAAATAGTTCTAATCTCTTTTATTTTCATGTAATTCTTAGGAATAGCAATTTTTTCAAAATCTTTTTTGCATGTCATTTGATAAACCAATGCTTATAAAACATCAGGTCGTTTGGTCCGATCATAAAAAAGTTATACTGTTTTCAAGTGCGTTCAAATACTTTCGTGGTTCACTGTACATATGTGTATATACATACAACTCATCGATATGTTTCCATCGTTCTCGAATCGATTACTCTCGTTGCTCACCTTGAAAGCTATACGAGCAGGCGAAATTATATTTTTCGTTCCTCCGGAGAGGTAATTGCTAATTGCTCCTTTCCCTCGAAGACCAAATTCAATGGTAATTGTCAATGCACAGTCGTTACCATAACCGGCGGATACGTGACTCGAGTTCGATTTCTGGCAGAAGGATGCTCGTTTTGTTGTGCTCTTTGCAGATAGTCGTTCAGTAATTAAGGAACATTTTGATACGATATAGTTTACATCATTGTGCAAACATGAATTTAATTCGAGACGTACGTGGATCTTTATGTAAATTGAGTTTGTTCACGCAAATTGGAATACAGTCATGCTTCAATCTTATCTTTATTTCTACCAATTTAGTTTGAAAAGATCTGCAATCTAGCTAAAAAAATAAAATATAGGAACGCGTTTTATACAAACTCTGAATAGTAAAATTAATTTCTGTGTTTCCATGTGAACATACATACTAAAAATAACATGATGATTTCATTCACAACCTACTATACATACAATAAACGATAAAATTATTAGACGCATGAAAACCGTATTTATTATTAGTAGACTGCGGATTTTATGCATTTATGATAAAAATGAGTAAGTGTAATCTAAAACATCAAAAACATTAGACGAATTTAATGCTACTGTTATATCATGTTCAACCTATTAAACATTTTAAAAAAGAAATTATATTTTCAACTCCGCCCAGTTTGTTGCTATTCAGGTAGAAAATTTTTACTTTGTAAATCCTAATTCTAATTATTAGACTTCGGATTTTGTGCATTTATAACAAAATTGAGAAATTTCAAACAATGAACAGATTCAATGTAAAATCGTTAATATGTGAAAGTGGTTTGATGCTTTAATACTACTGTTAAATCACACGTTCAACTTATTAAACATTTTAAAAAAGAAATTATATTTTCAGCTCTGCCCAGTTTGTTGCTATTCACGTAAAAAGTTTTTGTTTTTGTTTTTAAAAATCCACAGTCTAATTATTAGATTTCGGATTTTGTGCATTTATAACAAAATTGGGAAATTTCAAACAATGTACAGATTCAACGTAAAATCGTTAATATATGAAAGTGGTTTTACCAATTTGATCACCTACTGTATCACGGGTTATTCGGGTTGTTCACAATTCTCCTTTTACACCGAAAGATTCAGAAAAAGTTTGAACCGACAAGGCGAGAGCGCGCGTTTCAGCGAATCGCGTCGATTAGCGTGGCAGCGACCACGTCCGATAACAAGGTTGCGGCTCGAGTCCGTGTCGGTGTTATGCGTCGCGAGTGCATCGACAGGCAAGTGCATCTGCACGTGCAACAATATGACGCAGCTTCCCCGCGGACGCGCGCAGCCCTCCCCCGGAATCCCGGGATTCCGCAGGCAGGAGCCTAGCCTTACCGAGTGGCGACCTTGAGGACTGAAAACGAGTTTCTGTCCTTACTTTCCTACCCGAGGCCGAAGGAGACGGTTTTCAGATCGATCGTTCCGACAGCGATCGCCAAATACAGGCATCCTTCTTCTGTCCCGGCATTATTGCGATTCCTGCGGTGCCCCGGACCCGACCGACAACGACTTTTTCCAGATCGCAAGCTCGGGAAATCTTTAAATGAAGGAATTCGCGCCGCGGCAGCTTGCGGCGCTGCTTGCGGGCGGATTCCTGCGGAGACTTCAACGCGTGGTATGCCGTGTTCGAACGATCTTGAATCCGAAACTTTTAACCCTTGCGCGCCGTTCGCGAAATTCATATTTAGCTTCCAACATTCTTTCGCTTCCTACACATTCTTGAAGAAATTTTATGCAACTTTGTTAGAGTCCTCCAAGTGCTGGGCACATATTCAACCCTTATCCCTCCTTCATTTTCGCAACTTAAATCATCGAATGAAATTAAATGATAAATAACTAACTTTGCTAATTATTTTTATTGAGAATACGATAATAAATATTTACACAGTGTTTTTGCATTTTTCCTTGGATCTTTCCTGCCACAACTTTTGTCAGTACCTCATAGTTAGACTGCGGATCTTTATGCAAAATAAAAATATTCTGCATTGATTGTAGGAAGCATGAATAAAATAAAAATTGATTTCATCCCGTAGTGACTTTGTTACGTTAAAAACAACATTGCAATATTCTTGAATTTTTCTAATCTATTACTTTATATTTCACCCAACTAGTTTCTTCATAAATGCATAAAGATCCGCAGTCTACTCATAGTTTGTCATACAGGTTTAGCATGAAATAAAACCTGTACTCATACTTTGCATGTTAAAAGTGGATTTTATTTCTGAAGATTGTTTAAATTGTAAAACGCCAAGAACGTTCTTCATACCATGTTAAACGTCCTGATAAAGCTCCGAAACTTTCACAAGGAAAGTATAACGCCGATTGGATCGTAGCGGTGTACAATTTCTTACTTGAAACCAAGTTCCAACAATGGCCATAGGTTAACGGATTTACAATACGCACGTAGGCATAATGATGGTATCTCGAGGCCGTTTCTTGTACGTACGAACGCGGTTACAGTTAGTCGCGGGTGTAATCGCGCATCTGCGTGCTTGTTTACTCTAGTTTATATATACGAACATCCAAGACATCGTTCCGTTATCGAGAACCGTGCGCTAAGAATGTACAAATTCTTAACGCTTCTGTTGTAATTTATAAACTCCGGATGTTATTGCACATTTTCTCCACGTAGGAAAGATTATTATCTCGTCGTAATTAACATTAAAATCACATAACTATACATTTTATAAAATTATATAACAGTAAAATTACAAAGATTGCTAGTCTCCCATTTTTACATAATATCAACAATTCTATAAAGAAAGAATCTTTTTAACAAACGATTTTGTTCAGAGCTGTGATAATTGGAATTTCTCCACAAAAACATTTCATTATTTTATGTACTGCTTAAATATTCACAACGGCAGAACAGAATTTTATAAAATGATTTATATTCATGTTGATGGAGTTGATGCAATTTAAAGTGGTGAAGGGATTAATCCTTTGCACTCGGAATTATTTTTCAATTTTATTGCCAACAATTCCCTACTATTTTAAGTGTTTTATTTGAAATTTACTTCAAAGGACAGTCCCTGTATTGCTACTTATTTTAAACAATTTTGTTTACTAATTATATTAAATGTAGTTGTCTCCATCAAAATTTGTTGTAATTTATCTAATGGAACTTATATTTGTTTTTAACTAAAAGATAAGAAATTAAATAAATAAAGGAAAAACCAAATACATATAAAATCCTGTTTATATTTTTCTTTCTCTGATGTCGAGTCACACTCGACAAAGGAGAGCAAAGGGTTAAAGAGAACTCAACATATTATTTTCAACTCATTGGGATGATTAAAAAAGGAAGAAGCTTTAGGTGTGACTTTAGAAAATTAATTTTTTTATCGTATACCTACTCACATATTGTCGTTTTGTAAAATGTCCCGACGAAGCAATTACCACGATACAAAAATTGATTTCTGGACAACCGTCTACCACGGCGAGGAAATTCCGCGAATTCCTCGGATTTCGTCGCGAAGTTCGCTGCAGGGAGCAATTAGACCGGCTCGGGCCGCGTATAAGCCCGGCCCGGTATTCCGAGTAATTTACTGAATGCGAATGTCAATCGTGGATCGACGAGCCCGAGTCGCTGGGATTTGTCACCGTTCTCTGTCCCGGCTCTTCTACGATTCTCTCGAGCGCGACGTTTCTGGCTAGGTTACGCGAGTCGAGCGATACAGTCCTTAATGATGTCCATCTTTGGCGGTTGCCGCCATGTTTGGCATTTGACGATCGACACTTTCGTCCTAGAAACGCACGCAATCCAAACCGTCTCCTTCGGAATTATAACCGTCCGCGTCGTTGCGCGGAGTTCGCCTAGGAAACAATCAAACGAGAAATCTTCGCTTTTCCAGGACTACTCTGCCATCTCGATGACGCCTGCACGTCGAACCCCTGTCACGAGGGTGCGATCTGCGACACCAGTCCTATTAATGGGTCGTTCACATGCTCGTGCGCGACCGGATACAAGGGGGTGGACTGCTCGGAGGACATCGACGAATGCGAGCAGGGTGAGTACTCATTTATTTTGACTCGTTGCGTGATTAGGGTAAACTGTACTATTGCTGGCACTGCAATAGTTATTGGCACTTTTGATTTAAACGGCAAATATTAAGAATTCCTGATATAGAAAATCATTTCTTGTTGCTTCTTATTTATATTTCAAAGCAACGTTGTAAGTTTTCGTAGCAGAGTTCCACATATGACTGTTAGCAAATGTGTTAATGACTGTACTATTTATCTTAGGATTGTTATTCACTGAATATATTTTATAATAAAAGATTTGTGACTCGTAAAACTGCTTGATTTTGCTGAAAAATCTCTGTTAGCTTATAATAACAGAAAGTTAAGCTCGTTTAAACATTTTAAAAAAAGATAAAAAGATTTTTACTACGATTTTGGCTTAGGATGCCAATCATTTGTACAGCTTAGCCTACAACCTGTTGATCATTTTAGAGTTTTTCATATTTTCTATAGTGTACAGACATCGACCCTGAAGGGTTAATGTTTAAATTGAATGTTGCTTAGGATGGATTGTAGAGTTCTATTTCCTTAAATTCAACCGTTCCTTTGCCACTGTTTTAATTGTGTGATTATTTTTTATATAAAGTTCGCTTTATATTATATGCATAAATACCTTCAGTTGTGAGCGTAAATATATTCGCTAATAAATATATCTGAGCTAAGAAAAAGAAGAATTTTTTAAAATAATCACGATCACAATTACATGTAGTACAGATGCAATCTTACTACTCCATAAATGTCGTAACTGTGTTACTAAATTAATGTCCGGTATAACGTCTCGAAAGCAATCTTGCCTCGAAACAAATTCGCGCCAACGCCTCGCGATGCTTCATCGGAGATGGTTATTAATGATTCTGCTCGGCCGCTTGATGATTTGTCTCATTTTACTCGACGATGATTTCGCGCATGAGCGGACCGCAGAAGTATATCGCGGAGAAGCTACCTTATCGATTTTATCGTACTAGATCATACTTATATACATAAATTATGGTCGTAATAAATCATGGTCGTATACGGAGCACGACGTTAGAAAGAC
This sequence comes from Lasioglossum marginatum, assembly GCA_028455795.1. Taxonomy (NCBI): domain Eukaryota; kingdom Metazoa; phylum Arthropoda; class Insecta; order Hymenoptera; family Halictidae; genus Lasioglossum; species Lasioglossum marginatum. The sequence goes on from CM052242.1 coordinate 6,201,304, forward strand.
TCGAAGGTTTAATAAAAATTATATTCAATTTTCATAATGTAGCATTGTATTAGGTTGGAACGAAAATCCGTAGCGTTTTTAAATCAAAATTCAAAGATAAATTATGATATTTATTCATAGGTTTATTGAATAACATGATAAGTCACCTAAAAAATGGCAAAATGTAATAAAAGAGAATGGAAAATATGTTATTGAACAAATCTATGTATAAATAACCTAATTTTATCTTTGAATTTTAATCTGAAAACGTTACGGACTTCCGTTCCAACCCAATATTAATATTTAAACAATATATTCTTTTGGGATTATTATTTAAAAAAAGATTTGGATGTAGAATAGTGATTCAAAATCTCTCTTAACAGAATAAAATCAGAGATCCAGTTGATTAATACTGCGAACCGAATTGTTAAAACGAACTACTAAAATTATATGACAGATTGAAAAAATTGGATTACGGATACTTCATTGTCGATGCAGCTTTTTTAGCTAGTTTTAGTGAGACGATTCTTCTTTGATGTGTTTGAATATTCGGTTTCGGAGATCGAGAACAGCTGATAGTTATTAGATTAATGTTCACAATCGTGCGAGGAAGCCCCCACGGTTCGGGCAAATTGAAATCCCACGCGTGGTATATCGTCGGACGGGAACCGATCGATCGCGATCGATTAACTCGGTTCTGAACGCGGTTCATTCATTCTGCGTGCCTCCATCTTGTTACCTCCTTCCCGTTATTGCAGTTGTCGCCGAGCGTGATTGATCCATCATGAACGGGGAATTCGTGATCGTTACGCTCCGGCAATCCTGTTTGAATACATCCGACTGCAAAATGATGTATCTTCGATTGCGAGTGCGAAAATATGCAACTCATTCAGGTCGTATGCGATACCGCCTGATGCGTTTATTATCAGAATATTGCATTATGTCAATTCCATCAGAGAACTACATGTACTTCAACCAAGAAACCATTCTTCCCACAATTTGTTTAAACCTAACCAATTTACTATTTCTAAAAAAACACTAAATTGTACATTCAACTCGATAAATATCTATACAATTCATTATTTTATAAAAATTGATTTGAATGCGTTAATAATTTCAACAAGTTGATGGTAATACGACAACACTATTAAATTCTTTTAACTTTTCAATTTCATATTTCACCTTACTGAAAGATGAAATAAATATATCAGGGTGTAGATACATTATCAATAACCTAACCAATTTCCTACTTTTAAAAAACACACTAAATTGTACATTAAACTCGATAAATATCAATACAATTTATTATTTTATAAAAATTGATTTTAATGCGTTAATAATTTCAACAAGTTGATGGTAATATGACGACACTATTAAATTCTTTTAATTTTTCAATTTTACTTTATTTCTGCTGAAAGATAAAATAAATATATAAGGCTGTAGATACATTATCGTAGTAATTTATTAAAATTATTAAAGGAAGAAACTATAATTCATACAGAGAAAATGTTTATCAATAACAAGTTGATAAAGTATCGAACAATTTGCGGCGCAGAAATATTTCGCATTGGAATCCCGAGGTTGAAAATTTTATGGTGTTTTTCGATAGCAAGGCGAGGAGACTGCTCGCGAGGAAGAGCATCAGTTCTCCCCAAACAGTTCAGATCTCTCGTTCGCGATCTCGTTCTCAAAGCATTCCACTCGAACACCTGTAGGGTGCACTGCACCTTAATAAGTATCCGACATCTTCTTCTTATTTCCATTTCGTATCTGCGGGCAAACTTGTCATTCGTAGGCCCTCTCAGCCTCCCCCCTCTCCGAGGATGAGTTACCCCGATGCGTGGCCTGCGATTGGAAGGCTCGATACGATGCATCGAGCAAGTCCCTGCTGCCAGAACAGCGATGATTATTAATAATTCCACCAGGGTAATTGATGGTCCGCCGGGGATTTATGTTTCGAACTGAGCGTTACACGGCGATATCGATCGATCGACAGTTGTCTCGGGTGGATTTCGTCGGGGTCCTTTGAATCGGAACACGCTCGGGCTAACTGTACGGATTAGAATTAAGTATGCGTTTTACCAGGAACTCCTCAATCTTAAACGAGACACAAAACTTTCAAAATGTACAGACACTTGATTTCGATATAAAGACTAATTTCGTGGCAAGATCTTGTTGTTATTAACAATTTTCATATAAAACTTCTATGATCGTATTGGCGACATTGTCCTGATTAAAATGAGTCTAAACACGACACAATTCGGATCATAGTTACTCGTTTAATTCACGATACAGTAGGACCTCGATTATCCGAACTGACAGTGGAACGCGTGTTAGATTCAATCTTTACTGTTTTCCTATGAAACTCCGGATAATACAGAATGTAGATATCATTGGTTCGGATAACGGAGGTTCCACAGAATCGTTAATTAAACAAACGAATGTGATCCGAATTATGCCGTGTTTGGTGTGACAGATATGATAGTGAAAGTTTCGTAAACAAAATATCAAAAGCATCGTAGTACCTATATGTTTAAAAGATTTTAATAAATCTTGGTTCACTTCTTTAAACTTGTATAATTTTTCAATATCTTTATAATAAACCGAGCGGGAAGGAAGTGTCGAAGCCCACGGAAATTCCACGAGGTCAAGGTAAATCACAAGCGTCGAGAATCGACACGCGTTTTGCGCGAAACGGTAGAAATTTAGCGTTCGTTCCGCATAGGCACGCGGGTAATGGGTTTGCAATTAACTAGCTGGACGGTCAGTAGTTCCTATTTAATTAATAGTTCTGCGGAGGATCGGGCCCAGCATGGGGCCCACACACCTCGACGATTTTCTTCATACTCGTTGGCTCCTCGGCGGTTTATCGCTGCGCACTATCAGTCGGAATTCGATTTATGATATTGCAGTACGCCGGAGCTCGCTGTCAATCTACGGCGGGGCATCGTTGACATGGAAATAAGTAGAAAACGCCGGCGCAGTCGTGCTCGATCACCCGTGAACCAGGAAAAATGGTAATGGTCATGGTAACGAGAGAAAAGGAGGGATGGAATCACCGTTAACGCAAAAGGAAATCGATCCGAGACTCTGTTGCGCTGTTACGGAAAAAACTTCGCCCCGAGATCCTTTTTTCTTTCTTTATTTAATCCTCCACTTTAATATCGTCGGTCTGCTTCTTGCGAAACTCGTAATGGAGTTGGTCGGAGCTCGTGCTCGATACTTCTAGCGCATGGCAATATGCCAATTTTCATTTCTCGGAACCGCGTACGAGGCGTCTTACATAAAGAAAATATTGCTTAGATAGGAATTATCCTTAACAGTGTTTCAATTCCTCTGGATTATTTTCATTCCACTTTCCAACGAGTCGGACATCTGCCTTGCCACTCCCTGTTCGGTGTCGGCAATTAAATATTACCCCTTTGCACTCGAAGCTATTTTAACTCAAAAATTAAACTTCTCTTCCGACCTAGAATAATTCCACTCCATATGATCTTTTTCTTTTCGTGGATATCAGATTGATATAATACCTCATGTATGCGTATCGTAATACTGAAATGTTTAGTCATTGATTAGATACCAACGTGTTTAACCCCTTGCTCTACGATTTATTTGACGGTTTCAGTGATTAGAACTTTTTTGTAGATCATAATTTCCTTAAGAAGGAGAAAATTTATATCTATTGTATGCCTATACGTTCTTCAATAGCTGTACATTAACAAAACCAAGATAGAATTTTATTTCGTTTTAAAGGTAATTATTAACATACATTTTTATCAGAATCTGTTCAGAATCTTCATCACGAGTCGGGCATGATATTCTTTTATCAGGCAAGGCTTTTATTAGGAGATTGTCAGGCAAGATGTTAATAATGAAAGCAATATTTTGAATAATGGTACAGCAATTGTTAGTGGTGGCTCTCTGAGGCAAGGTTGAAAAAAGTGGCCGCAAAATTGATCTTGAGCATAATGTTCAAGGTCAAACTGTTTTTCTATTGCATCGCTTGGTACTCGTCACGAGGAACAGTCTGGACGGAACTATGGGTCGGAAATCAATCGTTCTCTGAGCGATGCCGTAGAAAAACAGTTAGACCTTGAAAATTATGCTCCAGATCAATTTTGCGGCCAGTTTTTTCGACACAACTCCACCGATCCAAGTGTAGGATCACCTGAACAAGCCATGACAATACATTTTGTTACATCCTGTCCGTTAATTATAAACTCTGATTCAAGAAACAAGGAGGAGTTCTTGATGTCCTCCGCTTTGGTGTTGCAATTTTTACAGAACGGTAGAGTGAGCATAATATATTCCATGTAATTCCAGTGGAATAAGATCAAGAAAAAGCGAAAATGAAGCTCACGCGAAGATAAGAGCGAAACAAAGTAGAGTCTCTGAAATGTGTGCGAGCTGGGAAAAAGGAAAACATGGATATCGGCAGAAGGAGCACATAGCCGAGTAAACCCTTTCATTCGCTTGATAATAAATACGCGCCGCCTACCGTAGGTGAGCGCACCGGTTAATACGTTTCGTTCCAGACAAAGACACTTCATTAATAATCAGAAACACTTCTTTTGTATCGCGTTTGCGGCCCGACCGGCTCCTCTGGCTCACGGTCCCTTCTGGACGAGAGATGGACTCTCGTACGCATTCTCTCTCGCATTAGTAACTCATGTTCCCTTGGCGCGTTAATCAACCACGCTCGGGAATTAATTGGATTTCGGGGGTGAACGTTACCGATCGAGAAAAGACACTGTTTAGATCATCCTGGTCATTAGAGCCGAGTAACAAGCGGCCATCCATTCGTTCTCTCGATTTCGTTAGACACCTCGTACACTAATTTACCAAACACTCAACGATATCGGACGACTGATGCGAAGGAATCTGTTAATTACGGAGATTTATGCGGTCCCTTTCTGTATCATACTGTTTTTATCACCATTTTCGGTGTGGTCATGAGTTCTTCGTTCGTCGTAAAAAAATTCGAATTTTTTAAACATTAGGACCCTGTCTAACTCGTCATGTTTTTGCACGATTCAAATTCGCTTGTTAAAATGTTCATTCCTAAGTTAAGAAATCCAATCACGTCGGAACAATTGCTATACTTAAATAGACTGCGGATTTCTGCCAAATTTATGATACTAAATTAGTAGAACTACCAAAAGAAAAACATACTTTTAATTTAATTGCTGCTTCCTACAATCGATACAGAACATTTGTATTATACCAATTTCATAGAAATCATAAATAAGTATAATCTCACTTGCACCATAACCAGTGTGGCCAGATCAGGGGAATCGACTGGGATTGAGGGGAATACAGTTACCCTCTCCTCCGGTCCGTGGAGAATAACGTCATAGAAGGAGAAGGCTGGAGTAGGAGACAATTGGCGACACTGACCGTAACAACGTACATATTGCTACTACTTCTCTGCTCTATTTGTGTAATAAATTAATATGATCGAAACAATATTTCCAAAAATGCGCTAGATGAACTATTATACCGAAGGATACTATCACGCCTTACGTGTTTCAGTCACAGTAAAACAGTCGGCCCAATTGAAATTCACGCGTATCAAACCATGAGAGAGCTTAGGTTCTCGCGTGCCCTTTTTCTCGCACTGGAGCCGCGTTTTATTCCCCGAAAAAATTGACGGGTTGCCATGAATAGTCCTCGGGATAGTTCTCTCCGGGAGAAAGCGTTCCGAGAGTCCTGGACCGAACTCCCCTGCACGAGATTTCAGCCGTTAAAGTTTTTTATAGCCGCATAATGAATTAAGGATCCCAGTTTTTCTGGACCCCATTCGAGAACCCGTTCCCTTCGGCTGGTAGACAGTACCCGTGTGTCATGCTTCGAACGCGAGGATTGTAATTAGGAAGACATTACTCAAAGAGAGCCTTTCCCCCCCGGGGACCAGAACGATTCTTCCTGGCTGTTTTCTCTTCTTTTTCTTACGCTCGCCTGATGGCCCTAGGGCCCGTTTTGGGGGCGTTGATACCACGCTCCTGGACAAAGTCATCGGCAATTTAGCAAGAATTTGATTTTACGATCAATACCATTCGATATATTGCAATAACGAAGACATTGGTAAAGCTTCATGAATATCCAATTGAATACTAATCGTCTCAGAGTAATGAAGACTAATAGAGTAATAAAGCGAGAACTCATTAGCGGCGATTTTAGGGGATTGATGTATCACCTGATTGGTCTACATTTTATTTTATAGTTGATTCTTGCAAACGTGGTGTAAGTCAACAAGTTAAGGGTTTAATCATTATATTGAATGAAATAATTATTTTATATTTTTATTTTATATATATGAATAAAATAATTTTTTATTCATTATTGAATATTCATTATAATATTGATTATTATGTATAATATATATAAATATATATATTACATTATAATATGAATATGTATGTATGTATGTAAATAATATTTGGTCCCCTCAGGGTTTCAAATCGATTTACCACTCTTCCTCTCTTTCACTAACGCCTAATTTTAGGCGGGACTTACAGTTTATTAAGGTCGGTTGCGAACTACCTGAATATTATGAATAAAATAATTATTTCATTCAATGATGATTAAACCCTTAAGATGTGGTTTTAAGCCAAATAGACAAATTCTTACACCACTTTTACATTAGATGGCTCAAATATAAAATAAACTTTATTTTAATTTAAATATCAATATGAATAAATATAAATTCACAGTTTAGAAACGATATTTAAAATTCGCGCCCTCCGAGAATGCAAACCTGGGATTCATTACTTTTTTACAGGGCAGGGTGTTTTTTTTTCTTTTTTGAACGGCGTCGAATTTATCCAGCGGGATTTCTGCACGATCATAATCCATCAACGGGCCGATTTTCCAGCAGCCCTGTTCCAGTTTAAGATTTTGAATACCGGCCGAATGATTAGTCGATGCTCACGCCCTCCCCATCTCATTTATCCCACTCCTTTGTTTCTCTTTGCGGCCTTTCGGTGATACCAGTCATTAAATCCGGGGGAACGTCGACTTTCTTCCTGCTCATCTTTGCTCTCTACCCCCTCTCCTCTGTCTCCCTCTATCTTGGAACGATTGCTAGCGATCTTCTCCGATGTTATGGGCCGATAAACGCGACAGCTCTTCTTGCCGTCGGCATTGAAATCACCGCGCAGTAGCTCACCGATCGGCCGACGCTTGTAATTATCGGTCGGATCGATGACGCTTCCGAGATCGTTCTCCGGGCGTTGTTTTCTAATATTTTCGATTACTTCTTCATCTTCGGCCTCGAAATAAAAATATCCGTTTATTATCTCGGCGTGACCCTCGGGGGCTCCGTTCGCAACCCCCTCGCGTGCTCGGCATAATAATTCGAGCGGTTTATGGCTCGTGGCAAAACCAAAGAAGAGAACTTGCTCGTATTCCGCGTTCGTTTAATCGAGATAATCCGGGGCCCGAAGTCGCCCTCGAGATCGCGGATTACTCCGATAATTCCTTAATTACCGAGCCGAGTCGCGTCCGCTTGCTACCGATCGAATTTGCATTAGCGGATCGTAATATCGAGCTCCCCCTTCGGCGAATAACGCTAACTCGCTTAATTGATATTTTAACGAATCCGGAAGATAAGCGCGCCGCAATTGTTAATTAACCGTTCGTTTCTTTTCAACGGGATCCCTCGGCCGTGCGCGAATTAAAAGAACCCGAAGACTCCTCTTTTTGTGGACGCTCATCTTGTTAATCCTTGTATTATATTGCTACAGTTGGTGCTGAAATTATATTCGAAATTATACTTGAATATTCACTTTCAATATTAACAAATATCTCTTTGTGCCGTACGGATTAAAACACAGTATGAGAATGTATTTTTGGTTGGAACTGTTTTTAACGGAACTGTTTCTAAAATATTTTAGTGTGTAGAAAATTTTGTAGTCCTTTATTAGTAATCTTATATTCGTCTAAACCTATCTCTCTAAATATAGCTGTACAATCAACGTCGAATGTTAATTATATTTAGGCAAATTGAGTACACACCCTCATCCCTTAAGGAAACACTAACTTTTGAACTTTAAAATATTATTTATTATTTGAATAAAGAATTCTCGAGATAATCGAGGTTTTCTATTTGAATTGTCTTGAAATATACTTTCTGGTAATTACTGTAATTAGGTATGGCGCAATTCGTTCCCGATTCAATAACTAAAAGTAAATATAATGTCCTCGCTGCTCAAGAACAAATGTAAGAAATTAACTCAACAAACGAATTTGCATTGCATACATTTTGAAGGTGTTATTATCATAAACGCACGAAGATCTAGCAGTCTATCCATAAACGAAAAAGGAAGACTCGCCGAGAGATCTTCCCAAGAAGCAAAAATCTCGGCTGCAATCTCAGCTTGCACGACGGCATATTAAAAAGAGGAGAATCGAAAAAGTGGTTTCGCGACACGCTTTCATTTCGCTGTTACAAATTATGACGTCTGGACGGTGTCACCTTCGCGGGAGAATTTCAGGACCCGACAAGATGGCCGATGTAACTCAATACCGGACGGTCGCGGTCGACCCGGTTTGCGGTGGTCCTTCGCTGCAAATGGACCGACGTTTTCAGGAATCCGACGTAAATATTTATAAGTCCCGAGGGACCGAGGGAAATTTCTTCTTCCTCCACGCCGCGGTTCCCCTTCGTCGGACGAATTGCAAGAAAGAGCAACGAAATACGCGCGAGACAACCTTATCTCCTCGGACAGGCATCCCTCGCGGGAACAACGACGAATAAATTGTTGCGTTCCGTGAAATTAGCCGAGTCTGCTTTTCCTTTGTAGGAACAAGATTCGAAAAACTACGTTGCCACGAAAACGGACTTTCTGGCGCTCTGGGAGCTGAATAAAATTGCAATTAACGTCATCGGGAGACACGAGGTCCCAAATGAACGGTCTCTGTGTTTTGTCCGCGGGCTGCTTGAGTCGTCCATCGGGACACTCGATGACTCGAACATGACTTTTTTCAGCGATATCATTCGGTTTCGCGGAGTGGATAGAGACGTGCCATGTGTTTACGTATGTACAAGGGTGTATGTATAGCAAGAAAGTTGCCGTAAAATTAATTTCAAGGTCAAAAGATCATCAAGTTTTTTTATTGCGTCTTATTTTGCTCATCGCAAAGATAAAAAGTGCAGAAGAAACCGTAGGTCGAAACTCAATCGTTCTCTTAAAAAATTCTGATAAACTTTTTCCATGGTCAAACTGACTTTGTATTATATTTTCAACATGTTTCACGTGCTATACGTATAAACAAAGACTGGGAGATAAAAATATAATATAAATAGAATCATCTATAATTTTTTAAAAGAACTATTGAGTTCTGACCGATGGTTTTTTCTGCACTTTGTATCCTTGCGATGAATTTTGACCTTAAAATTCAAGGTCTCCTTAAAAGTATCTGAAAAAAATTTGTACAAAATTTTAGAAAGGTGCTAGAACGATACTTTATACTGTTTCTATTGGCTCCGATCAGTTCGACGATCGAGCACGAAATCTGAAGTCGGTCGGATCGAGCCGTTCCATAAAAGTGTCAATGAATCCCGGATGCCCTCGGGTGGAGCCGTCAATAAGACAGCGAATTTCCCCTTATATTAAATTTCTCGTTTTTTCTGGAACATAACGGGCTTCGCGTGAGTTCCGCAAGTTCGCTGATTGCGTGCCAGCGCGAACAACGCGGCGCGGCGCGGCGCGGCGAGTAACGAAATCCCTGTTCCTTGGGCTTCCTCGCCTCCTCATCCTTCGTTTTCGTGGCGAAGTTGACTCGAGGCCGGATCCTCGTCGAAGGAGCACGGGTTGCTCCACCGCACCGTTCGCTACCTGCCGGCTAAACAAAGACCCATTGTTACACCGAAATTTGACAACGTTGCCCTGACAATGGTAAACCGATACGAGCACAGGCAGTTCGTATACCTGCCCGGGACGCCCGGCATACCTGCAGGCACCACCTTGGAAATCCGGGGCTACCGCTGGATATTACCAATGGGACCCATTCGACTGTATCCTCTTGCCTAGGAATCGGCTACCATCGATTTTTCTACGACTATCGACGACCCTCTACATTCTCGAATCATGAAAATTCGTAGACCATGGCAACGTAGGACACCTGCATCTTCACCGAATATATTGTACCTATCTATACACTCCTTATTATCCCCTCTGCCTCATAATAATAGTAGCAAGTGAATATTTAAACGGGAATTATATTTGCGAATGCAGCTGTAAGTTATGTTGCAGCGCAAAATTGCGAAGCCTTCAATCAAAATCAATGTTTCATGACATTGAACCTACTTATTACGAATTATAACTATTTCTCTAATTTCATCCGCTAAGATGAAAAAAACCTGTTATGCTGGAAGCAATGAAGAACGATGGCTCCAATAATTTTAAGCTCATGTATATAGGGAAAGCAAAGCTTCGCAGCTAAGGGATCCTATCTACAAGTTTTAAATGCGGTAACGAAATTATTGAAAAATCCAGAAACTATCTGAACACTCAAAATAAAAATTAGGAGCAATATTTTTAATTTATTGTTTAATGAAATCTAGTTTTTTTATAATAAATGTTGCGTTCTATATTTATTTTCTTTTGCTATTTTATTTTCTTTTGCTATTATTATGAGACAGAGAGAGTACTATTTTTTATTTTTTAAACATATTTTTCGTATCTTTTGTAGATACGATTCTCTTTTGTCTCTAATGTAACAGTTTTTCATTTCATTTAACCGAGTGCTGTGCCGGAGTCATTTCCGACCGGAAACCATCCAATTGTCATTTCAGTACTCAATTTGTGACAATTAAACTAACTGAATAGCTGTTTCATTGAGGATATCGGAAAAACTAATGTGTCTATACGAGATATCATCAAAAGTAAATTTTTAAAAATTACTAATTAAAGCTGTGAAGGGTCCTAAGCATTGCCAATTATATAGCTATAAAAATCGTCCGTTGTCCGAGGGTTCATTGTCAGAAAATAGGTAATTAAAAAACGAATTTTATACATTGGTTCAAAACAGACCCAGCCACCGTTGACGAAAAGGGAGGAAAGGCTGACGCTTTTTACACATAGATGTATCAATACATAAATATAAGTAGATTTGAAATACCCTGACGTATCGCTACAGTCTTAATTCTTCTAATTCGTATTGTGAAATTAATAACAGAGTAGAAACAGATTTTCATATAGATTGTCGATGTTGAAGCAGACCAATGGATTAATAATTATATTAGACATATGAAATATTATTTTTGTAATAACAATCCTGGTTATACAAACTTCTAAATCTCCGAGAGATCTCTTTACAGTCATTACTCTTCGTTCTTCAAGGAAATCCACTTAAAATTAGCTCGCTCCTCGACGTTTCGAATAGTTGGGGAATCCAAACAGAGGAATGGAAACACTTGGAAACGTCGGGACTGCAAAACAGGATGCTGTTCTTAATAAGATTTTGACCGGAAACGGAGACTTCGGGAGAGCGCTCTTTGTCCGATTCGAGGCGTCTCCCCGAGAGTGGCACAGTGGTACCGGCATCTAATTAAACGCTAAATTGTTATTTTAAGTTTAATAACAACCATAATGATCTCGCGGCTCGAGCCCGTGCTCTGTTATTATCAAGATTGCATATTTTCTGGTAGATTAAGTTCCCTAAGAGCGGCCCGGCCCGGCTCGGCCCGCAAGAAACGCGAGACGAGATCGAGCGAGATCAGCCCCGGCGCGGCGCGGCGGCTACCGACCATACGAAACTCGCAAACTGCGCCTTCGAGGGAATACGATTGATCGATTATCCGCGATATTACGTGCATCGATGCGCCTCGAGTATTACGGAACCGACGAAGAGCGGCGCGAGTTGGCCGCCGGGTAATTCGTGCTCGGAAATTTCTGTATCGAGGCACGCCGGTGGTCTCGAATAGAAACAATCGCGATCATGCGAGTCGGGGAATTCGGTAGCTCAAGCGGATCATTGTTTCGACTACTCTAATTGAAATCGAATTTTCTGACTCGAACAAGTCCATTTTAAGTAGAGAAATGCAAAGTACGTTGCACTAAATCAATAATTATTATTTTTCAGATTGTTGCAATTGTCTTGCTCAAATTGCTGTTAAATCTTAGGACATGTTTCACAGATGATAGAGGTGTGTTGGTGAACTGTTCCATATAATGGAATTGTGGGTAGTTGTTATTCAAACTTTTTCTTTTCAAAACGTTATACAGTGTGTCCCAAACAATAATGTACTCGAGAGGGGTGATTTCTGAGGTCATTTGATGCAATTTTTTTAAGCAGTGTCGCCAGAATCGACCAAAACTGATCGATTTTTTCTCTCCTCCTTTTCCCCTTCCACTATCCCATTCCAGCACCATGAGCATATTCCAACATTCCCCACTAAGACTGGTCACATATTAATCTGGTCATCAGAGAGTGGGTAAGCTGTATTCCCCTCGATTTCCTCGATCAGGCGTGACTGAGTCCAGCGCAGCAGCAGGTGGCGCCGGTATTGGCCGAGCCAGACTCCGCCCACTGTAACCGATTGGTCCGTGTTTTTCGTTAATAACTCGTGAACGAAGGCGCGGAGAACATTTGGGCAAAGGAAAAAGTTGCTTAAAATGACCTGAGCAATGCTCTACCCTTCCTCCACATAAAATCATCACTTCGAGTTATTATTTAATTCTAATTATTCCTATGTTGACCTTGACACGGAGTTTTCGTATATTTTTGATCGGTATTGATGATCCAAAAATACTTTTAACACTTTACCTACCGAAAGCCTATTAATAGGATTTTCAATAATTGTGCTGTATCAGAAGAAAGCATAGAAATTTTCTTTTACATTGCAATCTTAAATGAAACTATTAGATACCGTTATTGAGGGTGACTTGTTAGTTCACAATGAAAATTGCTGTTGCTATTGGAGGTTCCATTAAAAAGTGTTTAGCCATAGATTTTTCAAAATTATGCAATAATCACCGGTCGGTAATGTGTTAATACTGTAATAATGAAACACATTTGTCTCTTTATCTGTCAGAATTATTCAAATACAGTTAAACTATTTACGATACTCTCCGAAAATGGTCAAATAAATTTAACCTAGCTGAAAGTTGCTGAAGGGACTTCCATTCGATCCTCAATTTCCCGAAGATCGGGATGTCGGGATGAAGAGGGGATGTCCTTGAGGAGCTCTGGACAACCGACACCCCAGCCTATTCGTCATCTGTTGGTCGCCTCGCCGCTCGATTGCGAACACGACGGAGCAATGCGTTTCTTGCTCGCCCCCTGGCTGCCCCGTAACATACATACAACCCCTCGGCCGTCTTTTCTACCCGGTTTCGTTTCTTTCAGCGGGTTCTTCCACGCAGCGGTCAAACGTCGCGCGCGGCGACAGCAATTACCTGGCCGGGGTCGGAAGAACAGTCGGCGAATTACACGAGGCCGGTATGCGAGCGTGCCACGGGCTGCGCCGACGACGACGACGACGCCACTTTATAAACGGCCCCGGCGAGCTGCTCTGTCGTTGCCCTTAGAAAAGTTCATAAATATCGCGGATAATTGTACGCGTTGTCCTGGGAAAGAGCCCGCGGCTCGCTTACTTTCCCGTTCCCTCTTCCTGTATCTTTCTCCTTCGTACTCCCCGGTACACCCTTTTTCACCTTCTATCGAATAACGAATAGATCAGGTTGTTCATTTTTATTCAGTGGGTGACATCAATGAAATTTCTTGCACGTAGTATAATACCTATTATAGCACATACAACCGAAATGTTGTCGCTCCGCGTGAATTTATCTAGGGAAATGTAAATTTTCGAGTCCAATGGGAGAAAATGATAGAGGGATCACACGCGAGGACACGTGTTTAAAGAACTGAATGAAAAATTTTCCTGTCACAATTGTCTCATTAATACAAATTTTACTGCAATTTAAAACATAGGATAAATTTAAAAAATGTTTACGAATCGATTATTTTTTACCTATTGTTGTCTCACTGTTATCTCTCTCGCTGTTATTGTTTACCACAGTTGTCTCATTCGACATTATTATTTAAATCTCAAATTTCTGAAATTTCGATTGAGACTTTTTGTATTATGGAGAGACTATATTATATAGGGTGGGTAGAGGTCATATCAAGGTCATCCGCCTATAAAAATACTATTAACCACTTGCCTTACAATATCGTGTCAGAAATATCGTGATGAAGATTCTGAACAGAGTCTAATAAATATGTATAAAATTCTATTTTGGTTTTGTTAACGTACAGCTATTGGGGAACATATAGGCGTACAATAGATATAAAGTTTCTTAGGAAGTTTCTTAACTTTTTTAGGAAGTTAAGAATTACAAAAAAAGTTTTAATCACTGAAATCGTAAACTAAATCGTAAGGGGTTAGCGACGTGCCTCTCTTGATACCATTCAACCCTACATGAACCATTTTCCGCAACGAATAATAACAGTAAATCGAAGTAGTAATATGCGGTGACCCACCCTGTGTAATGTTTCCAATTATTTTCCAAATTCCCAATTACACGAGGAATTACCATGGAACGCGTGTGACCGGTATCAAGCCCGACATTTTCGGGGAGATTTAAACCCTTAATGAAACGCTCATTTCGCGAGCGACAAGCAGCCGGACAGCTGTCAGCGGTAATTATCTTATTGCAATTAACGCGAATCGCATAGCTCAGGGAAAAGAGAACCAGAGTCCCCGCGACTCGGATTCTTGGCCAAGAGAGGCAATCCTCCAGGAGAGAGAATGGTACCCGTGGAATCCGTGCGCGGCAACGCTTCCTTCTTATGGTCGCCCATAGCTCGAGCTTCTTCCCCTTCTTTCCCTAATGGCAGTTTCTTCGAAAAAGTGCGCCGACTTGGCCAATTAAGGTGCACTAGCTCTCGTGTATTTGTCGTCCGTCCCACGGGGGATACACCTGCGTGCTGGACTTTGATTCTTGCACGGCTATTAATTATTATGCGCCACGCGTTCGCCGCTGTTCGCAGCAGCTTTAATTATCGGCCCTTTCATGATCTAGCGTCCTACGGTCGCGTGAACAATTCCCGCGGGAGCGCGGGACCCTCTGCCTTATTTCCCTGGCGGCTGTCTCTGCCATGTCGGCCATAGTCCCGATTATGGTTTTCGTCGGACAATGTTCGCGGCTCAAATTCTTACCTCCGCCCTCAATCTTGCAGCTTATCCATTTCGCAAGAATTATTTTATCGTTAGTCGTTTGTAGACTTAGTTAAATAAAAATTCATTTCGCCCTTCGTCTTTTTACGTTGAAAACAACATAACAATATTCTTAGATTTTTTATATTCTCCACTGTTTTATATTTCACCCAGTTCATTTCTTCATAAATGCTTCAAAATCCGCAGTCCAGTAATTTGCTAACCGGAAATAATTACACAGTTATTGTAACTTAATGGGTACCAAGTATGTCCACAGTAAACTTTTAAACGATCGTCGATTTATGAAATCAACATTAGGTTGTCCCA
>CM052242.1:6216875-6253778 GCA_028455795.1 Lasioglossum marginatum
TGTGGTGGTTGCTTCTTTATAGTCTATACCAACAAATGTACATATTAGTAACGCCATCCCTTAGCAAAAACGACATTAACCGAAACACCTATTAATTCCGTATCGATGAATTTAACGACACTTTGGATTAAGGGGAAAGAGGACTCACGTGACATAACTAGAAAGGAACTAGAATCTAACTAGATTTTTGGATCGAAACATGGCTTTGCGGGCTTCGGTTGTTTGCCCTTATTTGAGCAAATTTTGGGCTCGGTGAGAGCTTATTCTAAAGAGGAAGGTTAAATGCACTGCGCTCAACTCATGATTTAACGAGATTATGTTTATATCTAATAATATGAGTGTCCAAAGTAGGCAAAACAAATCGAGAAAACATCTGCAGATTCCAATGTATTTTTCTGTCTCTAAAAGACTTTTCTCGTTAAATCATGAGTTGAGCGCAGTATCTATCAAAATATTGTACAGCTCAAAATATGCTCGTATAAGGCTAAATAACCGAAGCCCGTGATTGCATTCAATTTCCTCATATTCCGTTCATGAAGACAGAGTCTAGAGCAAGTCTAGAGCCAATTTTAGTTCAGCTAGTTAGACGAGATGGCGCCTAGTCAGGACTGTCCAGGACTGTCAACGTGGAAGCATAACAACAAAACTATAAAGGGCTTGAATCCATTCGAATCTATTAATAGCAATAAAGATATTAATAAAGAAAAGAAAAAAACGTGAAATCATAGCAAAACTAAAGTGTTAGGCTGATACATGTGTATGTTTATCATTGTTACCACAAAAAAAACTTTTTTTTCTGCACAGAGGTTGGTAACACTGATAAATACCCAAAAATCAGAAAAGTCACTGGGTCCTTAGAACGAGTATATCCCCAAATTCTTCGATCTGGCCACAACATGGCGGAATTATTAAGCTCGGTTCAAAAAAAGGTTGAATCGCGAACACGTCCTCGAAAAATATTCGCCACAGGTACCGCAGGGGAACCAATAATTCGCGATACCTCGCGTGATCCTGAACGTACCGTGTCTGAATGCTGTTGCTTCTGCAGTGATCGGTCAAGCTGCTTGATGCATGATTGTTTTCATGCGGCTATTCATCGTGCGATGCTTCTTGCGGCGGCGTCTTTTCTGTAGCCTTGAAAAGGTTCGGAACCTACATCGCGTCGCAAACTTTGTCCCAATATGCGTTGCTGGCTGGTACGTTGCGGTAGATACGTAGTGGTAATTGAATTCGGTTGCAAAGATAAACATGTAGTGATTTCGAAGATTTAGTTGTGATTAGACTGCGGATTTTATCCATTCAAAACTGAAGAATGCCAATGTATTTGTTCAAACTTATTCTAATCATTCAAAGGAAGAAGGAGTTTTTATATATATATTTGGCTCCGGTTTCTTGTTGTTGATGCAAACAACTTTTATTTTGCATAAATAATTACATAGGGTTGAATTTGGAGTGCAAAACTTATATGGCAAAAATGAGTCGGTGTGATTGAAAACAGTGACAACATTAGAAGAATTTCCAACCTGATAAACATATTAACAGAGAAAATAATCATAAAATTTTTATTTTGCCTCGTGATATATCGTTGATATTGTTCGGCCGGTAAAAATACCTTGAAAACCGCGGATTCGCAGCAGATTATGAACAAGCCAGGGACTCGGCGCGGCGTGCAATTAATCTGGACCGCGGCGCACGCTTCCTCTCGGAGAAAGTAAATTCTCGTCACCTGCGGCGGCAGTTATTTATGACGTAAGAGGAGAGTTCTTTACGAGCGCGCGGGCTCCATAAAAAGACAGATAAGTACGTGAAGCAACGAAAGCCGGCGCGGTGCGGCGGAAAAATCGCTGGTATCAAAAAGCGAAACAATTCCTGCGCGTAGTTACGAGGTACCGGCAATTAGCGGGCGATCTCGAGTTTCCCATCTGCCGGAGAATTCGCGATCAAAGTCCCAGCGTCCCGAACACGAGGAGGGATTTTCGTGGAAAACCCATTCGCGCGTACGTAGAGAGGCGGCAAGGATCAAGATTGAGCTCGCACGATAGAGGAACCCGCGGGACTCCGGGCTAACTTCTCTCGCTAACTTCTCTCGCTAACTTCTCTCGCATGGTCCTCTCCGGTGTCGCCGGTAAATTCTTCCGAGATGACAGGGCCACGGTTTGCATTATCTGATGCTGGAGGCCCGCGGAAAGATGCCGGCCGGCAACTCGTTTGCTCTTTTAACGCGGCTGGTGCGCGCCTCGGCCACGCGCGTAAGTCAGCCTTAATTGTTTCGAGCCACGTAAGCCGAGTCCTTCCTTTCCTGTGCCTAGCGAGCCGTTTAAGGGCCTGGCATTAAACCCCGCCGAGAGAGAGATCCTGCCGATCGATAATCGATATAATCGACGGAGAGTGACCTGTACGTCCGATATCGCCAGGAATCGCGTAAACGCCTCCTCCGTGCCGAACGAGTAGGCTGCAGCTCGAAGGTGTGCTGGCAGGTATTGCGGGGTTAGATAATTGTGTGTGGGAAGCTACGCTCGCGGACATTTAGAGAAAACTGCTCCGCGTATAATCCCAAATACTTCGAACGCTGCTTTAGCGCTTCAACCTCTTGCTGCGGAATTTTATTCACAGCTATGAGTTCAATTTCATTATACGCCTACATTACGGTTGAACTTCACTTTCTGGGACCAAAAATTGTGCACTTTTTTAATACAATCCTGTAGATCTCGACGAGAAAATGCCGAAAACCCAAGTTTTAATGTTAGGAATTCACTCGTTGAAAAGTTATACGCGTGTAAAGTTGAGCGATTTCAGGGATATCAAAAAGGATTTAGGACACCAGCCTATCGGTTTCAGTTTAATCAGATAATTCAAAGAAGAAAGAAAGTTTTATTTTTCGCTCCTGTTTTGTATGTTGCATAAAGATCCGCAGTCTAATTACTACCGATACGTTTGTGTAAGGTCAACGTAAATTTCGTACATGTTCCTGCGATTATAATGGACATGTTGCTGTAGATATGATGTGATATCTGTAGTTAATATTAAAAAATAATTTCACTGCAATATTTACAATACACAAGAAACAGATGACACCATTGTACAACATTGTAGATGAATGGGTTAAAGGAAGAATTGAAAGAATTCTGACGTGCTTGCACCCGATTTCGATATACTCCGCACTATGTTCTCGCAAGGTCAAACTACCATTCCTCTATGTATTCGAGGCGGTATTGATAATATTGTGAGCTCGGTATCCAAGAAATGCTTTTCTCTCAAGAGCAATTGCCGGCCGCGGATATCTCATCCATAGAGAGCCGGCTCGCCGAGCGTTCTTTGCAACAAATAGAGCGTTAAGATGAACGGAAAGCCGGGGCTCGAAAACGCCGGCCATCGATTACGGCCGTTCGAACGCTATTTTGCCGTCTCTTTATTCCCCATTCCCTGCCCGTTCGTTTCTCCGTCTTCTCCACCAGCTTCTCGATTTATGGCGTCGATTTACAATTCGCGCGACCTTTGCCGCCGCGATCCAGCCCCGTCGCCGCGTCTTCGGCGTCGTTGTTACGCCTCGATGTGCACGCTATTTAACGAATCCACAAGAACGATAAATCGAACGGCTAGCGACCAAAGATATCGCCCAATTAAGGAAACACGCCTAATATCCGGCCCCAGAGGTTCCGTGACCGACACGTCGAGTCTTTTTTCCAGAAACCGGAAAGACAATGAACACTTCCACTCCTGGGTCACTGACCACGTTTTTTGTTAGCTAGGGAAACCTTTGAGTCTTGATTTTAAGCGTTTTTACGAGAGAATCCTTCAATTACCAAAGGAAATTTTGTTTCATTCTGAACTTTGTGCAAAAAGTTGGAAAAATGAGGATATCAGAGAGAGCAATCCCTTCCCTTACTTTATTTACATCTTTTAATGACTTTGTAGTTTCAGTTGTTTGATCCTGATTGTTATACAAAAAGTAAAAAAAGTAAAGATATCAAAAGTATACTAGATGGCACCGTTTTCTTACGAGTCATTTTTATTTACGTTTCGTAATGATTTTGGAAGATAGTAGATTAATCTTCAATTTCTGATAGCCTTTTGTACCTTCCTAAGTTGATAAACGTACACAGTACAGGCCTGATTTAGTTAATCGAATTATACGAAATAAATTTGAAGCGATCCTTATCTCTCTGATTTCATTTCCATTCGAGGAAGTGACCATTATATTCGATGCCAATGATATTCGAGTAGCATAGACACGTTATACAAACGCTAAATTGAATATTAACGTTTGCTCACTAACGCTTCCGAATTCGAGTTATCGACCGTACGGCATTGAATTGACCAAAATATAAGGTGCATCTTCCGGTATCGACTTTCGCCGAAATTGCCCATCAATTGCTCCCCACTTTGAGGTCGTTTAATCATTGCGTTAACATCCTGTCGTCCGAGAAGATACCCGACACAGCACCACAAGGAACGAATGTAGCTGTAGGAAGCCGCAACGAAATTAAATCGATCAACGACCGTCTGACAGCCGCCGGCTTATTCAGAAGTCGGAAATTGCTTTTTGTGAATTTCATTTGCGTATTGCGATAGATTAATTCGCGGCTGGTTGTTCTCGGATTTAATCTCCTCTCTCGTATTACCGAATCCCCGCCCCATCCTCGGTGTCTCCCGGACGGATTTCTCGGGGAAGATGGACAGGGTCCAACCGGTTTCGGAAGGATCCCACCGAAACGGGGACGAGCAGGATTAAATTATTGTCACCGTGGACGTTCGGCCCCCGCTGGCTTCCTGGCTAAACTTTTGCAAACGTCCCCCTTGATTGACGCGAACCATGGAAGAAGTTTGCCACTTGCTGCCCGATCAATTTTATCATTGATGAACCTCGCTGGATGACCTGCTGAGTTTCATTCTGTGATGTCGCTAATAACCTAGCAGTTGATGCGACATGAAACTATAAAAAAAATAATATTAACACTAGACATACAGAGCACAAAGAATTTTACATTATTTTATGGGAATAACGAGAATGCGTTTGTTCAGGTTTTTAGGTAATATTAACCTTCGCAAGGTAATGTGGGGTCTCAGAGACCCCAGCTTCAGATTTTTGAAAAGAATTTTTATATGAATAAAATTCAGTCTGTTTGTTTACTTTTTATCCTGTGTTATTCGTTATCCCAAATTTATTAAAAATGTATGTCTATCATGAAATTTTGGGATTAACTATTACGAGATTTATTATCTATTTATGAGATATTCATTTGTCGGGGTCTAAGAGAACCCGCACTATTTATGTGTTATTAGACCTTACCTTGCGAGGGTTAACCTTTAATTGCGGGTACTTTTAGCACAGCCGATCGCTCTAAAAATCACTACGATTACTGAAGTGATATTCTATTTTAAAAGATTTTTTATTGTATTTATTTTATTTTTATTTCAGTGGTATATAAGCCCCAGCTAACATCTGATATTAGCAAAAATTAACATGTTGTTTATAAACCACACCCGCAGTTAAAGGGTTAATAGTAGATGTATGAATCACTATTTTACGTTATTTTTTAGGAACAATGCGAATGTATTCTTCGTAATTTGACTGTGGATCTTTGTGCAATATAATAAATTTCCAAATCAATTACAGAGAACAGAAATTGAACAAAAATATGTTCTCCCTTTTTGACAGCTCCCATTTGACAGCTCGTCAGAGGCGGAGGGGTGGCAAATGAACACACCGCGAAAAACTGTCGCCGCTCGGATTAACCCTGTAGCGAAAGGGCGGAAGATAAAAGAGCGTGTACGGGCGCAAGATAAACGCGAGTGTGCATGGACACGATCGAATGATAAGATTCGCGAACATAAGTACGTCGGAAAGCGGCCTGTTAAGTGTCCGGCATCGGACAGAGAGCCAGAAATTACGCGTCCCTTCGTCGCGCCGCTGTATTTACATAATTTATTCCGTGCCGAATCGGCCAGTCCGCGGCTCTACTCGGGACCCGCGGGTACGTATAATAAATACAAAGATGGCGTAAGAATGAGGCTACGGTGGATATTCATATACGCGAAGCGTCAAGGAACGGTCGAATCGAATGGATCTAGAGGAACGGACAATCGAGGTTCGAGGTGCTTGAAGAAGCTGAGCCGAAAACCGAGCGAGCAAAAAATCGGAGACGGGCCCGAAAAGAGGGGTACCAAAGAGGCACGAGGAGGTAGGGGCAACCAGTAAAATATGATAGCGGGATTCGCGAAATATGAGACCGAAACGAGGGGATCCGTTGCCCCGGGCCCTCGTGCAGACACAAAGGGCTTATCTTGTCCTCCTGGACCGGTCAACCGGGTACCGCCGCCATTTTGGTACTCCACCTCCGCTTTCTCGTCGTCGTCTTCTTCTTCGTCGTCGTCCACCTTTCTCTTCTTCACCGATTCTCTGCGCTCTTCGAGGTTCTCTCCTTCTCTCTCGAAACTCGTCTCTTTTTCGTTCCCTTGTTTCGAGGCCCGTTCGCTGCGCTTTCCTTTCTTGTCGGGATCTACTGTCCCGTAAAAGGATCCGCTAAATAACGCTAAGAGGTTCGAGGAAAGAGGATACTCGAGCATTCAGGATTTCGCAGACGGGGTGCGCAAGTCTCCGGCTCGCCGTGTATACGGCCCTTTGTAATTGCTTGAGGCCCCCCTGCACGGCGCAAACTTGCCCCCCGGTAATGAGATCGATTTTTTGTGACGAATCGGGGCCCCGGGATCTACACGATACAGGCTCGCGGGGTGGTTCGGAGATCTTGCCGACAAAAATCGAATGGGGTCGAAGCGTTTACTATTGGGCACGCTGAGCATTTCTTAACATACAGGGCGTCTCAAGGACACAAAAAATATTCATGGCATAATTTAAATGGTATCGAAGGAGGAATACCACGGAAGAAACATTTATTTTGTCCGGGTTATTTTTTCATCGGTTTTTCAAGATCATCTTTAATTTTTATCAGAAAAACTTGCATTTTTAACCAGTTAACTGTGGCGACATCTTTTCAGAGCGCGCATGTGTCGCGAAAATCAAGCGATGACACCAGTGCATACGGGGATGCATGAATCCATCTCAAATTATTTATACTTTTTATTTGTTCGTTTTATTTCGTCTTGACCTCCAAATATTCTAAACATATTGAAATTTACGAATATATTTTAGTTTTCGCTAAAATTACAATTTAAAGAGCCAATGGTAACTAAATTTGACTAATAATAATAAAATGATAATACTAAAAATACTGCCATTTCTCCATGACGAGCATACTCGTCAATCACAGCTTAATACTATGCTAACTGATTAATATGTCCTGTAGCAGCCGAAAAAATATATAAATATGCTTAAGTCATGACCTAGTATAATATTAAAATTACATTTGAACGATGACTACGTGTCAACTTACTGTTTATTTTGTAAAGTGTTCAAATTCGTATCAATTGATATGTGAATTATTTATTCAGGTTAACCCTGGCAAACCAGTTTTATATCTATCAATAAATTCTCCTTCAATAAATCATATTCAATCAATAAATTTCAAGCTCATGAATATACTGCGGATTTGATGCACTTATGACAGAAATGGATCGGTCAGATACAGAACTATGACGACATTAAAGATTGAAGTTGTAGACGTATTCAAATTATTAGAAGAGGAAATACGTTTTTATGTAACTTCTGTTTCCTAAAACTGACTCGGACAATTTTTATTTTGCATAAAGGTCCGCAGTCTGCTCACGAAACTTCAAGAGATAAAAGTTGGTTGACCTAAATGATATCGACAAAACGAAATCGTCGACAGCGGAAGTGGCACCGAATACGCAATGCTAACAAAAAGAGTACCGGTAGCGGTTCTCTGTCATTGACGAACGATACCAATTACAACGCCGTTGCGTTGGCCCATCTGATAACGCAACTGTTCCTGGGCCCGTGAATGCTCACACGCCGGGTTCCATTGGCGAAAAAGAAAGATTAATAAATCGGTAGATCCAGCGTCTGTATGCTGTAGGTTGCACGGGATGATTATTAAAGGCGCGCGTCACGAAATCGATTTCTTGTGAAAAATCGATTGGACTTTGGAGTCACAACTTTGTGTTTGATTGCTCGGTTATATTTGCGAGAAACGCTGTCACCCGATTATGATAGCACGAGACATTCACGTTTTTGCGGTAATTAAAGCTTGACTTACGCGGATCATTGGGATTACAGAACGATCCATAACTTTATTTAATGATGATTGGATACAATAATTACATATCAACGGTCGGTGTAGTCGTGACAAATTAGCTGAAAGAATATTTAAATTCTTTGAGAAAAGATTGGGATAAGTAATATTGACAGTGGAACTGCCAAAACTGTCAAAGTAACATAATTTTTGTAGTAAGTTAAATTTATTTTTTGGATTAGTTCACACTTTTCTGACTCAAACGTATGAGTGAATTTTAATTGATAGGATTATATATTTCTTAGAGCAATTAATGTCTCTTTAATTGTTGTACTTATATCGTGCAACATCGCGTAAAGAATAAAATGCACATGAAAATGATACTGACACAAAGATTTCGATTATTTCAGTAAATTATTTCAGTGAAGTGTGTAGCGGCTACCTGGCCACGATAATGATATAATAGTGGTGTCATGAAAGGTGCGATAGATCGGCCCGTTGGCCACCGCGACAAAAGACAAAACAATGTTATCTGCGACGCCATCTTCCCAGGTACACGTCCAGGTGTTCACACGGAATGGGAATTCGCGAGTCACCGTGGTCGGGGTTCTTCCTGGACTGTCATCGAAATGATACTTGACATATCAAATTTCGTGGGACGATGTTGAATTTTAAATCCACCCCTGTTTCATACATGAACGTGTTGATCATTCCGATAGAAGAATAAATGAATTCCAGTCGTTAAATTGTAGAATCATCTATACAGCGTCGTATAAACTGTTTACGATAAACGATGCTAAATAAATAAACTTCTCAAGAGAAATTGACAAAAATCTCAGCCTAATAAAATGAATAAAGTGTAATGCGATCAAAAAGTTGTTTAAAAAGGTTGTGTACACTAAATGTATAAAGAACTGTTTAAAAAACGATCGTGCATTTACTGCTATAATATTGGGTTGGAAAGAAAGTAATTTCGGTATTTTAAGGTGAAATAAAACCGAAATTTTTTATTTAAGCGATGGACTTTAATCAATAACATATTTTCTTATTTATTCTTTTTGGCAAAACATCATCGAACAAAAGGGAGAATATCTTATTCATTAAAATTCATTGCTTGGATAAAAAAATTGGGCTCTATTTTACCTTAAAATACCGAAATTACTTTCTTGCCAACTCAATACAAGGGACACAAGTATTGTAGATTTCATTAGACTTTCATTTCAAAAATTGATTGTTTTAATGTAAACTCCCAATTCATACAAATGACTCTAATAATTTAACAATATAACGTTTTACATATAAAATATTTCTTTTAGTATCTCGGTATTGTGCTCTGCGATGGTTCAAGACAAGTTCGAATTGGAAAAATAATTGCAATAGATTAAAATAGAAGCTATATAATGGCTCTATAGACTTGTTTACCGTTCATTTATGAGAATGAACTGGCAGTTCAATAATAAGGGGCAGGCCGGACCGCAAACAGAAAAGTGGGATAAGTCGATGGGGATCGACAATGGGTCTCCTTATCGAGAGGATGCATCGTCTTCGGACCGCAGGAAATATTCGAATTGAGATAACAAAGGGTAGGCGAGCGTCTGTCCGCAATCGGCGCAATTGTGCGGTAACTATGCTGATTCTTCTACAAAGATTTATTACGCACTGTATCTAGCCGCGTGTATGCAGAAGCGACGCGGCGCAAGGACAAGCGAGAGCGCGGTTTCGCTTATAGCACTCGAAGAAAAGATGCGAGGAAGGGAGGGTCGAATAAGGGCTGCGCGAGATCACTGAATGCGCCTGGCATTGTCCAAGCTGGACAATGCAAGGCTGTTGGATTATACTAGGAGCAATCTACATCTTCAGTAATGTATCATACCACGCGTGTCCCGAGATGCGCTCCGGAGACATGGTGCATCTCCTTCCGAGCGCATCCGATCGCGACCCAGAGCGTCGCCAGCCATTATTGTTGCATTCAGTGGCGAATATTGAGATATCGCTCCACTCGTTGGTTCCGCAAATGCTGGCTGCAGCAGGGTCATTGACCTTGTTCAAATTTGAATATGCAGTAGTCTCCAGTGACCTATGTCTAAATGATTCTTCGATATCTTAGAAATTGTTCATTTTACAGACGTAAGTGTCGAACAAACTGACGAAAATGAGCTTTCAGAAGCTATAATGAAAAGAGTATCTACTAAAATTGTTGCCGTTTGAAAGAAAATGTTTCTTTGATCATTCAGTTTGGAATTGTTCTAAACAAATGCAATGTTTTCGTAGAAGGGAACATTTTAAAAATTTCCGAAAAAATGAGGATATGGCCCCAAGTGAAAATTGACGAAATTAAAATTATTTGTTGTGAACGCTGCACTTTCATGAAAATTTACATTTCCGTACATTAATGTTGAAACTGTCTGCATTAATAACAAGACACAGAAGGCATATGACCATTTATTTACTCTCTTAATCATTTTAATTGAATTGAATGTATAAAATCCGCAGTCCACTCACGGAAGACTAAAATTTGCCTCAGGTTGAATCGGAATGGCTGAAATCGATAAGAAATCGATGGAGCGAGGCAATTATTGTGGATAAGCGACGTCGCAGGCCGGTTTCGCGATTTGTAATTTCAGTGGGCCCCGATACCGGCGTTATTCTCGGCAAACCGAAGTATCGTGTGGACGGGGCCGTATCGCATATCGGCGTCGGTTTTCCATGGTACGAGCAATTTATCAGAACAATACCGATATTATTCTCATCAGTCAAGAAATACCGTGCGCGCGCGCGGTGGTTCAATTGACATATCCTTTCCCGCCGGCGTCGCTGCCACGATTGTGTCCCGTTCCCGATCTCTTCTTTCCCCTTATAAATTATGCTTTTGTTTCTTCATCGGGCCGGACAAAGACAGCGCTCGCTGTCGAACCCGGAGAAAAGGGTGAGGCGACTGTCAGGAATGACGGCACCCTCCCGAGAGAGGAGACGCGAGCATTTATTGTCCGCGATTCGAACTCACCTCTCCGCCGATTTCGCGAGCCGTCGTCCTCCTTTTTTCTTTCTTCGACAATCCGCATTCCGTTAACCAGATCGTGCTCGGAAATATTCCGTGTCGCGAAATCGTACCGGGTTCGATTGTCGGTTTTATTTTCCAGACGTATGTACCGGCTAAATTCAATTCCGATCGGTTAACGTTCCCAAGCTCGAGCAAATAATCGACAAACTGCGAATTACGCATGCAAACCGTAAAGAAATTAAAGAGGACTTTTATTTACTAAGTTGAACGCTCCCTTGTACCGTTCGGATTTACATATATCAGGCCCACGGATACCTTACTGTTCACATTCCTTTGTTTGCTCGATCGGTATCGGCAGATTTATGAGGATTTCGGGTAACGAGCGATTCAAGATTTCTAACTGTTAAAAAATGGAAATGAGACTAGAAATCGCTGGGCTATTTATTTAATAAGTAGTTATTGCACCTTCTTTTTCTGGGACCAAAAATTTTGCACTTTCTTTTATACACTCCTGTAGATTTTGACGTGAAAACTCCAAAAATGTAAGTTTTAAAGCGCGGAGTTCACTCGTTCAAAAGTTCTAATAGCGTATAAATTTGAGCGACTTGTAAAATAATTTATTGACGCATTGCCTAGTAGATTAATCTTCTTAACATCTCTAAAAATAATTTAGGCTGTCCAATTTTTAAAAAGTTATTCGTTTTTAAAAGGTGTACGAGCAGTTTTTACACTGACCGTATATAATCTCAATGCACAATGCGTCGATGTTTTTGAAATGGCTGTCTACTATGGACTGTTTAGCTACTACGAGGAGGCTAGAGCATATGTTGCCATTCTCCGGAGCGAGTTCGATGAACGTGGGCCCGCAAAAATCGCGCAAAATCAAGGGAAGTCTTCCCGCGGGACACTTCCATAAATACAAAGCAGAGCGTCGACAGGCCAGCGAGATACTATCTGGTTTACCCAACACGCCTGCTAAGCCTTCTAGCGGACTTTATCCGAGCTGATCAGCGCTCGCGCGTCTTTCTTTCGGCCTGTCGTTATCCGGTCTTATCTCACCTCTCTCTTTTCGTCAGTCGCGAGTACGAGGAACTCTAGACGAACACTCTGGACACGCGGCATCTAAATTGGTCCAGATCACCGGCCGCTGATTACGTCCGCCTAGGCCAGAGAAAAAAGACGAATCCCGAAAAACTCGACGCTCTGGCCACGGTTTTTCCTCCCGCTCGAATACCTTCGCCTGGCTCCGTCAGCCGTGAAAGAATTCTCCGGCTCCGATTACATTCGAATCAACGAAAAACCTTTCAGATCTCTAATCCGTAACGGTTTCACGACGCGGTCTTCCGAATTTTAAGCTACCCTTAAAAAATATCACCCTCTACTAGCTTCGTTTGTATTCTTGGTAGACGTGCAAGAGGACTTATCTTCATTTTATAATAATATTATTTTATATTCTTTAATTTTCATATATATATAATATTCTTTAATCGGTTTATAATCATTCTTGTTACTAATTACTGGTAGGAATAAGTAGATAACTATTTAAACTGGTTACAATACAGTTTGTGGAAAATCCGCGGATGTTTATGCAATTTTCAATTTTTCTAAGCAAATTTTGATTTTATTATGAATAATTGAAATATAAATAGAATAAAAATCGTACTAAATTCTGGGGAATTTTATATTCTAGCATTTTTCAAAACGTTCAGAAGCCATAAATGCATTTATGAAGAAATTAGCTGGGTGAAATATAAAACAGTGAAATATTAGAAAAATCTAAGAATATTGTCCTGACGTTACCAATGTAAAAAATTGCATTAAGGGATAAAACGAATTTTTATTTAACTCATGCAATCGGTGGGAAATATTTTTGTTTTGCATAAAGATCCACAATCTAATAATGATCGTAGTGTATAATAATATCCGACATGGTGTGACAAATAGCGAAGATAAAATTTAATATAGCGCACGACGCAACGTTCCGAAGGTTTAATGACAAATCGAGTGCTGGCGGAACACGTATTATTGTTTCATTAGCCGGGTTGTTATTGTAAAGAGGCCGTGACAACAGTGTTGTCCTCGTGGAAACGTTCCGAGTTCAATAAATCCTGGCCATTCGTCGCCCCCGCTCGAGGGCCATTCATCAGACTCGCAGACGGATCTATTAGATCGCGGAACGACCGTTGGGAAACACGACGCGCCAGCAAAACAAAGAGTTCCGCGAACCAGCCCGGGAAAAAATGAGCCAGGAGGAAGACCACCTTTGGCGCTCGTTGCTAACAAGCTGCGTTGTCGCTCAGCAAGACGCCCAGGCCCGTTCTCTAACGCGTCTTCTTTTTCGCGGCATCAGTCACCGGCTCAAATCGGCCAGGGACTTCGACGACGACATTATAGGGAAGGACGAGTCGCGAACTTGTCGCGAACCCCTTTTTACGCGGCTGCTGGTGCATCGTCCTTCGTGATATATGGCCATTACGGTGATCGATAGGATTCAATATTGTTGTCGAGATTTTTTGGTCTTACTCTCCTAAACTGTGCGACTCGGTGAGATAACTAGGATCGCAAACTTTGGAAGCAATCGGACAGGAAACCTGCATTTGCGTCAAAGAATATCGTTATTTTTGGAAATATTAGACATATTTGAGGGAAAGATAATCCCTTAGATCAGAACCGGACAGGACTTCGATGACGCGTAATTTTGCGGCCATCATCTGAAAGGGTGAGAACAATCCTCAAAGTTTTCGATTTCCATTTATTTATCTCTTCTTGGTGGCCCTGTTTCGCCACCAAAAATGGCAACCTTAAAAAGCTGCGGATCAAATCTAGCATGGCCGGTTCTTGTTACTTGGAAGTACAATTCGTGTGACCACTTCTCGTGGAAAAAGTTCTACACGGTTCTTTGGAGAAAGTTGCTCTAATTCTTTGTACCGTGACAATTTCAGAATCTCTTAGAACTTACAATTCTTACTAAACTATCGTATTAAGGTACAGATATTTACCAATTTTCCTATTATCGTCGTCGAGAAAATAGGCAATTTAAAGGTGCAACGGAACGTGCGCACCGACCGCGAGGTTGCATACAAATGCAGCGTTAAATGTTTCCCGCGCCGCGCCGGTACCATTCTCCTCGGGGAGGTGTGTGGACCATTTCCTTCAGCTCGCTTTCAATCCGGGTCACATGCATCGGCGGCCCTTCTTCGCCTCGCCGAGAGTCGCAGTCGTAAAACAACGCCCGTCGCAAATCCAGAACGAATCGAAAGTGCTCTCGGGGTTTTCGCCCACCTCTCTGCACTTACCTGCAGAACTATTTGTTGTTTGAAAAAATGTTTCATACGAAACTTGTTCGAGGGGGATGTAATACAATGCCGGTATGTCGTTTGTAAGCATACGCGTGAAGGACACATGAAGATCACCTTTATTTTTTCCCGTGCCTCTCGGTATTCTGAATAAAAATGTATGAATCTATTCATGTCGAAAAACTATTACTTTGGGAGATATTTCAATTTTAATATTGGGAATTATTATTATTAGACTGCGGACTTTAAGCATTCATGATAAAAATGGGCACGTACAATTTAATTAAGTTTAATTAAGTTACAATTTAAGGATATCAATGTATTAGTTTCAGCTTAATGTTCAGCTTAATATTAATACATTTTTATGTTCATACATACTTATAAAACTAACGCCATAGATAGCCCTATTAGGTTTTATCTGTTTTTACTTGCAGCCGCAGCTAGTTAGCACTAAATCTACCGAGCCTTAAAAGTAATTGGGTACATGTTCCCTTATAAAAAATGACAAGATTGATTTTATTTAGACTTTGTGCAGCTCCTATTGTAATATGTGCTCCACTAAAGATATCTAATATCTAAGATAGATAAAGTATTTTTATTATATCAATAATCGTAAAATAAAAAATCTGGAACCGGTCATTTAGACCGTCGATGGTAGGTTGAGTGTTAAACAATCAAAGGATTTGGAAGCGCTGTCCTGTAAAATTTGTATTTTTATATTTGTGACGTTTTTCTTGTGCATGGGCGAAATGTATTTTTGTACCTAAGATAGTAAGGTATGCAAACAATGTTAATGTCTTGCTGATTTGTAGAAACAGAGGTACCCCGTGGGCTACGTATCGAGCTTCGAGATTTGCTTCACAATAGGAGCCGATGCAGTCTCGTGTAAACCGGGCTTGAAACACGAACTGTGGAGTCCGAGAGGCGAACTCCTTTCGCTCTTTCCTTGGCTTCATAACTTTTACCTGTTATTCTTTTCCGCGGCGTTCTTTCCGCCGCGGCGCATGCTCTCGAGTGCAACGATGGGCGTAGAGACCCGGCGACAGTTCGAGATAAATAACGCTCGCGACAGGACAATGTGTCCGGCGTCGTTGTACCTTTGCCTTTGCTATCGTGCGAATCCGGCTTAAGGGCGTCTCCTCCTAGCAAATGCGTTAACCTTTTCCTCGACGCCGCCGCCGCCGCCATAGAGGCAACCCGTTTCGTTACATAATTCTCAGCTGTTCTCAATCGAACGGAGAACGGAGAATCGAGCGGAGAATTCGCTTCGGACAATACGTCGTCGATATCACTTTTGCTTCAAATATGGACAAAGCGATTAGAATTTATTACGGAAATCGTAACACGGAGAAGCTGTTATGGCTGCGTATTGCAATGGTTGTTGATCCAGTCACGCCTTGTTCGTGGTACGAAATATCGATTAATTATGGAAAAGAAAATTCACGTTCACTTTTCCAACACCCGGAACCAAGTACAATAATGTCAAGATACATGTGAAATATCTTCAACACGATTATTATTTATAATTATTTTTGCGCGAAGCTTTGGTCATCGTGTTCGTGATGTTTTTCTGATTAAAACGAGACCAAACACGACATAATTCGGAGCATATTTACTTGTTCAATTGAGGATTCAGTAGAACCTCTATTATCCGAATCGACGGCATCTGGATTGAAACAGTTCAATCTAAAGCGTACAAATAATTCTCGATCTGGTAACTAGGTAACTGTTCGATTATGATCAATCGCGTCCCATTGCGCTCAGTTCGGATAATCGAGGATCTACTGTATTGTGCATTAAACGAGTAGCTATGATTCAAAATGTGTCGTGTTTGGACTCATTTCAATCAGGATAACGTCGCCAATATGATGATACAAATTTTTAACAAAAATGGTTAAAACCAAAAATCACCGGAATAGTTAAATCTGCATTTGAGTGGAGGGGTGTATGGTCAAGGGCGCAACAAATCCTGAATTTGCTAGCAGGTATTTCAATCGAGAAAGTAGAAACTCCGATGAGATGTAAGGTCTATCGGGAGCCTCGTCAGCGTTGGCAGACGGGGGAGCCGAATCTCCTGCGGATCTGTCAGGGCTGCCAAAGTGTTCTCGGTCGGGCAATATATCGTCTGGCTTCAGACATCGTTATACCGTTAGCCAGCGTCCAATGTGCGACGGTCCTGTAAAAGGCCGGAGACAATCCCAGATCCTCGAGGACGATAACCGGATGACGAGAGCGAAGCCCGGTAGAAGAGAGCATTTGACGAATAGACAAGTCGGTATAAACATGACCGTATATACCGGCGGAGCCCGTTTTGCTACCGGCCAGAAGGAGATAAGCCTGTTGCTGTGGTCGTCGTTCGTCTTCTCCTCTTCCTTCGCTTTCAAGTGCCCCCCATCCTCCGTTTCCTTTTTTTCCTCTTCTTCCAACCGAGGTGGAGCCTTCTGCCTTTTAGTTAACCCCTGCGGAGGACAGACTCACCAAAGAATTCGATCTCGCGACGGGGAGAGAGAGAGGGGAGAGGGAGGAG
Source organism: Lasioglossum marginatum (assembly GCA_028455795.1). Classification (NCBI taxonomy): domain Eukaryota; kingdom Metazoa; phylum Arthropoda; class Insecta; order Hymenoptera; family Halictidae; genus Lasioglossum; species Lasioglossum marginatum. The sequence goes on from CM052242.1 coordinate 6,233,850, forward strand.
GGTTGTTCATGGTGTTCGATTTAAGTCGACGGAAGTCGATGGAGACTCGACACCAGCGAAAACGTCCGGCGAACCTCGGCCGATGGTGTTTGTTGCTCGCTTTTGCCAGCCACGTATTTATAATTCAATCCGAATCCAAACCCAATCTCTTATCCGAGATTCGATGACACCGACACGCTGCCAGCCCGCTTGAAATCTCAATTTGATTTACGGCGCCGCCAATGGAGGCGCGAGTGGCACTGAAATCCGCTCGCGGAGTCCTCCTTGCAAATTGCTGGCGCGTGTGGGATCGAAAGTTGCCGAAGAAAGCGGTTGCAACTCGCGAACTACTTTGAAATGAATCATGTATGTTTTTTAATTTTTTAATTTTTTAACATACTGTTACAATGTGACCCGTTCCGTATATTCGTCGGATTGATTTGACTAACTATTCCATAGGTGGGGAACGTGCGGCCGCCGTGAGTTTCTTGTGTGGCCTCTTGTATTAATTAATATTTAATGATACAGATTACGACAATTTGAAAATTAATCATATAATAAACTTATATTTATCGCTATTATCGTTATAATAAAATTATAGCGGCTTCCTTTATTACTGCCTAAATCAAATGTGGCCTCTAATGGTAAAAAGGTTCCCCACCTCTGCTCTATTCCTTGCCATATAGAGGGTGTCCCAAAAATGTATTTCCGTGAAAGACAAGTATTGCCTCCTAATGTAATTTGAAGTAATTTTGTCCCTTTTCGAAAAAGACTCGCCAATCAGAGCGCGGCTACGACAGACCCCGTTGAGCGTGACGTTGATTGGTCCGTGTTTTTTGGCAACGCGTTGTCAAAACCGCGGAGAAGATTTTCGCAAAGGAAAAAGTTACTTCAAATAATCTCAAGATGATCCTGACAACGATTGAACTAGGGTCCAAAGGAAACCGATCAGGATGGTAGCCATGTTTGCTTAGCGGAGGCTCGCCAGCGCGTTTACTTTTTAATTAAGCCTACCGGCGAAATACAAACGGGCTTTTGCACGCGCCTTTAATGGAAAACGATACGCCGGGGATGCGAGAGAAAGAGACGAGGCTTCGAACTTCGACTGGCAATTAACTTCCGCCAATAAAGCGGCGGCTTGTTTCGCCGCTCAAATTAATTTCCCCGGCGCGATAACGACAGCGCCTCCGCCCGGCTACGCGCTGATCGATCGCCGGAAAGATCGAGCGGTACTTCGATCGTTTTTGCGTGGGTCCTTTCGCGAATTTAATGAACAACTCGCCGAAAAAAAACGCGAACCACCTCTCCCGTCGGCGATGGGACGAGGTACACCGTACGTGACCGATGAACGCGTGTGCTGCCAGCTTCTCTATCCTAACAATAATTGCGAGTAATCCTGTGGGTAATGACTGGACACATATTCGAACCTGTGGCTCTTAATAGAATGAGTCTTGAGAATGAGTCTTTAGAATGAGAAAATCTTTTTTCAATTTACGAGGGTGTGGTTGAACTTGAAAAATGTTGTATAATTTGCAGTTTTATGCATTTATGATAAAAATGAGTAAGTCTAATTTATGACACCGAAGATATTTGAAGGATTTAAATATACCAATTATTTTCAACGTATTAAACATATTCATCAAGAAATTAAATATTCATTTCAACCCAGCTGGTTGCAATTCGGGTAGAAAGTTTTTATTTTGCATAAAGATGCGCAGTCAAACGTGTTGATACCATTTTAACAGTTTTTCTGGAAGTGGACGAGTAGAGGACATGTGAAGGTCAACTTTTTGAATGGAATGATGTATTTTCCAATGTACTATCTGAGTATTTTAGGATGCATACAGTGGTCTACGACTCAAGGACATTCGAGATCATTGAAGATCAACTGCGATAGAAAATATTTTACTGTAGGTTGACCTTCGTATGCCCTTTACGTGTCCATCTATAAAAAACTGTCAACATGATCCGCTTCACAGAAATATTAGAACTCTGGTAATCAGGTGGGGCGGAATGATGGAAAATGGATTTATTTAATTGATTATACAGATTGGGTCGTTCAAACATCTCCTTGTATGAGGCATATTTAAGATGTGGCTACGAGAAAATATTGTTGATATAATTCCTCGTATCAGAAAATATAATGAGGTAGAATGGAACTTCAGATATGGATCAAAGGTGACTCGCTACTGAAAAGGAAGACTCTCAAATTGCCTGGCAAGAAGGGCCGAGATTTGTTAGGGAAAGTTCCAAGGCCCCTCCGACAGGAAGATCGCATTCACTTCAGCATCGAGAAAGAAAAACGCTGAGGCTTCCTCCGATCTGGTATAGTTATCATCGAGACCAAAACGTAGTTTCTCAGATCGATTTCCTCCCATCGATTACCATCATGATCAGCGGCAGCAGCGGCAGACGGCCAATTTCATCGTTCGTTTCATTTGATTTGTCGACGAATCGTTTTTCCCCCCTTTTTCGCCTGGCGGTACATTCAATCCCTTCGGCAGAGCATGATCAGAGCATGAGCAGAGGCCGGCTAATGGCGGATCGGCCAGTAACGAGAGCAAATGTAGGACGAGAACGGAAGGTGTAAGGATCGTGTAACTCTCTGTATCCTTCTTCTACCAGTCGGTTCCCTTTGCCCCTGAAGAGAAGCGGGCCCCGGCTCGGCGAAGAAATCCCGAGGCCCCAGAACATGTTTTGCTACTCGCCTCGTTACCGTAGAACAATAATAGAATCCTGGTAGGGGAAAATCGAAACGCCTCGATCCTCCGGGCTGCTCCTTTTACGAGGCTGCTTTTGATCGAGGCGGCACTTGTCCACCGCAAAAACCAACGAACGAAAATGGGAATCGAAGGCTGAATGTCTCTCCGGCGACGCTGTCGCGCCAATTACGTGACACGCAGTTTAATGAAAGAAGGATCGAGGGCGGTTTTCGAGTTTCAGATTTCGCTACCGACCATTTGCCCCACACACACAAACACACACACTTCTGCCCGAAAACCGTCGTCCGTTATCTAACCCTTTACAGTCGGAGCTATTTCAACTCGAAAATAATTTCATTGTATATGATCTTTTTCGTATTATGGATATGAAATTGATATAATACCACATATTGTATAACTAAAAAATTCGATCTCTCGAACAACAAGACCTGAAGGTTACAGTTAGCATAACACAGGCCAGCATAAAAAATGTCCGAGAAAATACAAAAAGTAAGATAATCATCAGTTTTTGACGTCCGCAACTAGCATTTAGGTAATCATCCTCAAAAGAACCGTCAAATTCCTTAACAGGCTCGTCATAATTATCAATCAAAAGTCCATAATCACCTTGACGATTATCCGATGAAGGCTCCATTAGAGCTAACAGTACATTTCTGGACTCGAGTGCCCTAAGCCCTTCACATCAAATCTTCCAATTCCTTTTTTTCAAACGGTAAATACATCTTCCATGTTGCACATAATTATTAACAGTTACAATTTGTTTTCAACCGCTTGCCATGTTTTCGCGGTTATAATAAGTAGAACTTCTTTGTCTTTAATGATTTTGAAAAAAGGAAAATTCTATACTTTAATGATTTTATTGATTAAAGAAAGTAAATTTCGACTTGAAGAAAAGGAATAATTTTCATATTTTAATATTCACAATTTCATCACATATTCATAATTATCGCATTTTACACTGACTCATTTGTACAGTAAGGGGTTAAGCTTTCAAATATCATTTATAAAAAATTCTTCATTGTAAGCTGCACTTGTCCGCGTCGCAAGCTCCTCGTCTACATTTACATAGATAGAAAGACACGACTCTCGACGTCCGATCGAAAGGCGCCAATTGGGTTTCGTTAATTTGCAAGGCATTAATGGGGAACAAATTATGCGTGGGCTTCGCAGCGATGCTGCACGTCCAGTACGACTGATCGATGATATCACGGTATTTATTATTCATTACCGTTAAGTCAGTCACTGCTACGCCGCCATGTAATTAAAGTGATTAATGTGTGGTTTAATTGTCGAATTCGACGAAAGAGACTCTTCCGGTAGTTTCATAAAAATCGACAGGCTATCATTAAGCGGATCGAATTTGTATTAATTATTCAATGATATATCGGTTCGCGTTTATGCTCGCTTTTGGCGGTCTTATTCCTTGCGGTATGTCCACAAAATTTATTAGAGTTCGCCAAAGGAGCTCTTAAAATTGAATTTTGTATAAAATTTTATGACATTAGCGTCCGACATGTTTATAGCTCCAGGAGGTAGTCCATATTTTATACTAAACACCATAATTATTTCATATTGAAGCGATTAATTATTAGATTTCTATTGACAATTAATTCTTATTTTATTTATTTATCTATTGTTTAATTGCATTTATATGACTCGGGCAAGTTCAGTTCGTGAAATTTCTTTTTCTCTCTCGCGGAATTGAAAAAATTAACTGCAAAAAATATCGGGAGGTGATCGATTTAGATGCAAAAAGTGCGCATAAGTTTGCGTAAGCTACGCTAACCAGTGTAGGTACGTACATACCTTATCTCCATGCAGATCACCTCTCTGTTCGGAACGCGTCACGTGACCGGGCCGCGATGGAAGCGTGGGGAAATAGCGTCGTAGTAGGGGAAGTAGTGGGGGGACAAGTCTTAAGGCGGTAGACTCGTTTCGATGATTGCAAGGGTGCGGGATTCGCGTTCTCATTTCTCGATAATACAAAACGGGGTTTCTCAGTAATCAAAAACGCTAGATAAAAGATCGATCTAGGGCGCTATCGCCCTCAAAAGTCCTATTTTTTCGTTTACGAAGCGTAATTTGCATTATTCGGCAGCGTAATTTGCATTATTTGAAATAGCTACTTTGGTAGCTACAATATTTTCATAGCTGCATGCTGCCGAATAATGCAAATTACGCCTCGTAAACGAAAAAATAGGATTATTGAGGGCGATAGCGCCCTAGATCGATCTTTTATCTAGCGTTTTTGACTACTGAAAACCTCCATTTTTGTATTATCGAGGAACGAGAAGGCGAAACCCGCACCTTTTTCAATTCTGGAAAAAGGAGTCTACTCCCTTAATGGGGCGACTCTGCCTACATGAGCAGATCAGGGTCGAGACAGGGCAACCGTCGAATCACAAAAAAGTTTCGCGATTAAAAAAGAGTCCTGTTTCTTGATCTTCGTTACTTTCTCCATCCACTTAGCATCCAGCGAAGGGTCCAGCAATCTGTTTACCCCGGCATCCTCGCAACAGGAGCGCATACAGAATGCAATGCATGCAGCGTGTGTCTACGCGAGCGGTGTCGCTTTGTCGGGGACGCACGCAATCAACAGGATCCGATCATGTAGATCCCGATGGATCCTGATCGTGTACACGCACGTGCACAGCGGCTCGCCTACGAGTCGGTTAATGCCGGCCTCCGGTTCGCGGTGAATCCATGAATCTTTGAAAGCTTCCCATTCGTAGACTCTCGCGCATATATGTTTATTTGATAGATTTGATCGGGACCCTGGTCGATTTAAATTGAAAGGAAGACGCGGACCTGTGAGGAATCGCAACGAGAACGGCGAAATTTTACGGACTCGGGGAGCTTTTAAATTTGCTCTCCTCCGAAGATGGCCATTTAAGGACATCGATGGAAGGAAAAGTGAATCATGCTTATACATCTCCGGATTAAGAATTAATTTTGTTGTGTTCTTTCCTAATGTTTCATTTACAAGCATTAATAGAAGCAACATAGCTCTATCGGTTTTGTTTCTTAACATGCCTGTTTATTTTCTTGTTTAAGTTCGTTGTTGAAATTTTTTATTAAACGCCGCGTACCCAATGTGGGAAATATTAAAACAATTTAGCAGATGGTAGTCGTGGATTCTCTGAATATTATATAAATCATCACTCGAGAAAATCTCAACAGTTTGAAGTAATTTAATAAAGAAAACTGAACTGGAAGTTAAACTTGATCAAAGTTAAACTGCATCAGAGTTAAACTTGATCAATGTGAAATTTGATCAGAATTAAGCTTGATCAAAGTTAAACTTGATCAAAGTGAAATTTGATCAGAATTAAGCTTGATCAAAGTTAAACTTGATCAAAGTGAAATTTGATCAGAATTAAGCTTAATCAAAGACGAACTTGAAGTTAAACTTAATCAAAGTTAAACTTGACCATTTGTGCATGCTACAAATAACAAAATTTTGTGTGCCCGAATGTTTTACTACACAAAGTATATAAAATTAATTTGACTATTTTTAACACTTCTCACAAACTGCGAGAATGTGGGCGTCGCATATCTGTGACAGCAGTAACGACTATGTTAACATTCATCTGTGAAAGTCTTCTGTAGAAAATTTTATAGCATTGATGTAAGGTTCAGAAGCTGAAAGTTAGCAAAAGAAAACTTGTGATAGATCCCGAGTTCGTGTTTCCAGTGAAAACATTTCCCCCCTCTTGTTCGCTGTGATTTATATAATGCAACGGTTAACTTAACGACAGCCCTTAAACGTCCAAAGCTTGGTCTCCGGTCTGCAGCAAAAGGATCAAGTAGATTTCATTGAGATTCACGAGCAAAGATACAACAAAGTCTCGTTTGATTTTATTGGAACAACAGAACAAGTGTTATCTTGATCCATAAATCAGGATCTACTTTGGCGCTTTGATTTTTCTCTGTCTCTAGAAGATTATAGGTCACTTCGCTTCGATGCTGTATAATTTATGATCCGAATTCGATACAAATACACAAAATCGAAGTATCAAATGAAAATAAATGATGCATTACAAAGTCAACACGATACAACAAATAAATGATTGAAAAAATCTAGCGACTATATTTAAACATTTTTCTAACTACGTAAAGAAAAATCGAAGTGTACATTATAAATTGAACGATCTGCTAAAACAAATAAATGATGCATTAATGCACTACGATTTAAACGCGTTCCTGTCTCTGTTGTGATTATGTCGCAATGTCACGTGACTAGTGATGGGCATTCAATACTCTGTCTTGCAAAGTTTTCGAACAAATCAAGCACCACAGAGTTTCGAATCAATTCGATATTTATTCGAAATCAGAAGTTCTTGAAACTCTTGAAAGTCTTGAAGATCTTGAAAATATTAAAAGTCTTGTGATAATCTTAATAAATGTTATACTTTTTATAATATTGGTACGTTCATACTGTTATTCATTCCAATGCTGACATGGCGTAATCATTGTTTCGTGATAGATACAACATTTCAAGAATTTCAATTCTTACAAGCTTTCCAAAGTAAAGGCTTTCAAGATTTTCAAAACAATGAAGACTTTCAAGACGTCCGAGAGTTTCAAGAGTTCTAAGCTTCGAATTATCTTGCAAGTGATTCGAATTTTTTATCATAAACATTGAATCGAAGCGATTCGAAGTGATTCAGATCCCACCACTACACGCGACTAATCCGGTATTGGCGTAGAGGGGATAACATTTTCCCCTCGATTCGAGTAAATATCCCTGCTCTGGCGACTCTGATTTACCGACAGGCTACAAAAATATATTTGTAAAATAATGTGTAAAATCTTTCGGCACGGTTTTTTCCCGGATCATCGCCGAATGACCACGTCGACGAGTAAAACCATAATCACCGGGCTGACGGATTAACACGACCCTCGAACGTCACCCGTGAAATCGGCTCGCCGAAAAACTCCGCTCGTTAGCTCCCCGGAGCTGGTCCAGGAAAAAGAGACACGCTAATCGCCCTTCTCCTCGATACGGCTACCCAAAGAAACGGATGAGAAACGAGATGAGAGAGCTCAAGGATATATACGAAAAAAAAGAAAAAAACAACAAATCAATTATAATTTGATGTTGAATATATGGACTGCCGGAAATTGAAAAAGATTAATGTGCTCGCGTATTCGTTCTGTCCATTCTGTCCGTTCCCCTCAAGCACGCTGTTCGCGTTTGCCGCCGATGTATATTAAAATAATGTTTTCCACTTCTTTGGCACACATAAAAGCGAACACCTGAATCCGTTGTCCGATGAAATTTATTAAGGAATTTTAATGCTAGTTTGATTGGGATTATTACACGGGACTCTAAGGCTAATGACTCTAAGCCCGCCATTTGCTGTCTGCCGCGCATTGAAGTCACTCGAATGATTGAAGCCGACTGCGTCGATATTGCATCCTCGGTCTCATTGTGCGCGTTTCAGTCACGCTAATGATCCCAATCTTTTTAATGGGTAATTTACAAGCGCTTTGAGTGTTTGGAATTTGATAACTTCAAAATTGATGGACGCATTGCTCCGGAATACTTTATTTGAGCCGTTTGGCGCAAGAATGGGTGCGAGCTAAAACGGTTAATCGTTGGACAATAAATAAATGTTTTGTGTGCGACCAAATGACAATATTTGGTGGAGTTGAAGAGCAACGTGCATACAAATTTTCAGATTTTTAGATCGACCTAAAATATTTTTAACCCCTTTTTGTAGTTCGTATAATTTCCTAAAAAAAAAAGGAGGAAACTTATATCTCTCTCTATCCTATGCTTGTATATTCTCCAATAGCTGTACATTAAAAAAACCAAAGCAGAATTTTATTTCGGTTTAAAGGAAATTAGTGGCATACATATTTATTAGATTCTGTTCAGAATCTTCATCACGAGTCAGACACGATATTGTAAAGGAAGGGGTTAATCCGGAAAGGGTTAAACCAAAGTTCTAATTATCTATCTAAATAGACTTGACTTAACAAAACCTTTATCTATCTAAAAAGAAATTTGGCTTTGAAATTCGCGGTCGAGGATAATTCTGCGACAACTTTTTTCTGCAGATTTGATGCGAAAATGTAGAATTCGCCTATGACAGCCGAGAGCAAACATTTCTTTACTCCCTGTACATGCATGGAAACGTGACAGTGGCTGGCCCAGCAACGGAAGCGGCCTTAGCAGATATTAAAATACACATTATTCAAATTTCGTCGAGGTGTAGCCGGTCTCGTCGCTGCCACCCGAAAAGAAATAAGCAGGAGCCGAGATAAGAGCTCTCTGGCTCGGTTGGTGGACGAAAAAGACGAGAGGAGGCTGCGGTGGAAGGAGGAGGAAACGGTCAATTTGGTCGGTCGCGACGATGTCGAGCGTATTTAAAATGCAAATGTCGGCGCGACGCGGTGGTTCTTCCTGAAAAGCCGATCGTGGATGTGCCCCACGTATGTACCCGGGCTTCTTCATTCCGGCGGGTACGCGCTGGGTTCCTCTTTGCCGTCCTCTCTCGGCGCACCTTCGCTTGCCGATTCGCGGTAGCCGCGGCTAAAAGCACCGAACCTCTGGAACCGTTCTTCTCGTCGTTCGAGCATCTTATTGAGAACGCGCATAAACGATTCGAGCGCGATCGGGAATGTCGGGGCCCGTCGTTTAAATGCGATTCGATCTCGCCAGGGACGGAGGAGGTGGCTTGCGAGCCAAAAAAGGCCGCCGCCCGCGTCGGGGCCGCATCGAATTCCGCCAGCTCCGTAACCATCTACTAATATACTCGGCCGAATGTTAATAATGTATGAGGACCGCCTCGGGTCGAGGCGACCACCGTTTTTGAATCTCGTGCTAGGAAGGGCCAGCAATCACGCCGATGCAGTGTTCTAATACTTCATCAGATAAATTGAAGTGATCATTCTTTATTAAATTCAAAATTTTTGGCTCATCTTTCTATTGCAATTTATTATCGTATAATTACTGATCCACTTCCGTCTGAAAAATTTATTTATCAGATTCCGGCAAAGATATTGCAATTTATTATCGTATAATTACTGACCCACTTCCGTCTGAAAAATTTATTTATCAGATTCCGGCGAATAAAATTAATCGCTACTTAAAGTACAAGGTGTCCAGAAGTAGTACGCAAAAAATCAAAGAGTTGGTTATGTTTAATAAAAATTGTGGATAGTATCATAAACTACATTGCTGATATTTCCCGACAAAAATTTTCAAATAGTCTCGTGCCACTACCCAATTCACCACTAAGGGTCATTCAGGACGTTCGTGATCCACCGCCTCTTGACAATCTTCCTGGACTTCTCCGCGTTTCTGCCTACTGACTGAACGCGAGAGGCGTTTTTGGAGCGATTACTCCTTGATTGCTGGTATCGAAATGTTCGCCCGCTGTATTACCTGCCGGGTAATAACAGCTCGCGCCATAACTTGATTGTTAGATTGCAGATCCCCACGCCTTTATTACGCCTGAAAATTTATAGAGCACAGGATCGTCTGCATTGATTAAAGCCTTTATTTTTAGCATAGAGAATCCTCTAGTCGATGAACGAAAATTTTACCACATTAGAATATATTGGGTTGGAACGAAAGTTCGTAGCGTTTGTAAATTAAAATTGAAAGCTAAAATTCAGATATTTTTCATAGATTTATTCAATAACTATTCAATAAATTCTGTTCTATTACTTTTTGCCATTTTCGAGGTGACTTCTCGTGTTATTGAATAAACACATGAATAAATACCTTAATTTTATCTTCGATTCTTAATTTGGAAACGCTACGAACTTTCTTTCCAACCCAATACTTGAATATACTAGAATATACAAGGATATACTAGAATATACCAAAATATACCAGAATATACTACAATATACAAGAATACGTGGTAAAATACGATCGGGGTCTTTCCTGCTACCATTTTTGTCAGTATAGATAGACAGAGACAGATAGATATATTCACTTTTAATCTGTCTATACCGCAAAAATGGTGACAGAAAGGCTCCTGCACTCTCATTTCCTCTTTGATAATAGCGTATCCTTCGACGTCCAGTAGACTGTGGCTCTTCGAATTCCCGTTTATATAAAAATCACAAAGATTCTTTTCCGTAGAATGTGTGTTCCATTCCCGTGAATGATCACCTTGTATTTTACAAGTTCCCACGTGCCGTCAACGCTTCCTCCTTCCACCGACAGCTCACTAGAAAGTCTCGTCAGGAGCAACGTTGCGGCACAGCTGCACTCGTCGTCGAAAAACAGCGGAATTCGAGTTTCTACCGCGGTCGGTTTTTCCCGCGAGGTCTTCATTGTCCGTGACTCAGTTCCCAGGGGAATAATCTTCGGGGGTTTTACGCAATTACACCTGGGGAAGTCGAGCACGTCTCCGAATTAAGATAAATTCGCATGTTCCTCGCATTCCGATCAGGGCGAATCATTACCGAGTCTCCTCGATTTGGTAAGTCCTGCATGCATTCGTCCGGCATGCATGCATGCATGCGTGCTAGCAGAAGAAAGACGGTTCGTTATTCCATCGGGAAAGAGGACTACGTGACAGGAGCAGGCGGATGGAGGGAGGAGAAGGAGAACACAGGCTCCTTCTTCACGGGACGACACCTTCCGGGTGGAGCTTTCGAAAACTCTGGGGGCCGAGAAAAAACTTATTAGCGGCCGGCTTTGCGTAAAAGCCGGCAATTTTTCGGGGCGCTCTCGCAGTTTTTGCCGTTTCTCTCTCACTGTGTGGCGATTCGACACGGTGAAACGGCCGCGCAAGAAACTTCCCTGCCGGGACCTTATGCAAGCTACGCAGATTCGAGAGTCGATAGGTGTCCCGCGCCGAGTTCGACGCATTCAGCCTCTCGACCGTTGAAAATCGCGACCGGCCGGCGAACACTGCGAGTTTCGAGACTGAACGACGAACGGCATTCGTCTCGCTTCCACGAGTCGGGCGTCTTTTGGAATCGCCTCGAGGAATCGCTGCTCTGTGTTCGTTCGTTTAACTCGCAGCTCTGCAGTTTACTCTGCCATTTGCGCCGTGTTTTGTTGCGTTCCGCGCAGATTATTTGCAATGAGTCTATTTCCTCGTCCTCTTAGCCGCGGCTAGATCTAGGATACACATTGGCGTCCAGCTGGCTTTGCTTTTAACCCTCAATTTTTCATTACTTGTGAATAAGCGGATTCCACGGATCTTCATGCAAAATAAAATATTTATGCATCATTTGCATACGGAACTGAATAAATATTAATTTGCTCATGTAAATAATTTTAATTGCACGGAGATAATGTCTCCTTTATTTATATTTTGGTGGTAGACTATCACAGATTAGACAGCGGATCTTTATGCAAAACAAAATTTTTTTACGTGAACTACAACAAATCGGAGTGAAATAGAAATTTATTCCTTTTGTTAATATGTTTGACAGGTTGAAAATAATATAACAGTATATTCAAATTTTTCTAATTCTTTCACTGTTCTAAATTACACCTACTAATTATTGCCATAAATGCATAAAATTCGTAGTCTAGTCTGTTTGAACGATTGAAATAAAACTTCGGCATACACCTAACAAATTGTGAATAAAATGCGTCCACCTACTAATTATTGCCATAAATGCATAAAATTCGTAGTCTAGTCTGTTTGAACGATCGAAATAAAACTTTTGCGTACAGCTAATACATCAAAGTCAGGCAGGTGATGTAGGGGTTAAAATACTGCGAATCAATCGGTCGGGACAGTTTTACTGCTGCAACAGTTTCAGCGTTTTTTTCTGGATAAAAAGTATCGGTAACGGGTCCCAAGGAGGTCGGTATATGTGTTCCACCGAAAGTAAGACGCCTCTCGCATGTTTAAAAAGACAAATTATGTTCGCCCGGGCCGGTGGACAAGTTCGGCCGTTTAAAACCGACTAATTAAGGCTGCACGGTGGCTTCCCCGGCGTGGTCCGGCCGGATTTTTTAACGCGAATCGACGTTATCTGAGGATGTTACTCCTGCGGAGCCGATTAACAGATCCGGGCTAGTTGACCGCGAATTCGTCGGCAACGATAATTACGTTGTTTTTACGAGCGACTGGGACAAGCAGTTTCGTTTGGTAATGATAACTACTTTTAGCCACTATACGAGCACCGCGATTTTTATGAACATTTCGCTGTAAAATAGAAATGGAGGTAACTCTGGCGTACGCATAAATTCCGAGCTCTCGCTGCCGTCCGACTGCTGGCGGACAGTCGTTACGCGTCGCTTTTTAATTTCACGGTTCGTTATTTATGATTGGCCGAGTCAATCCCAATTTTTTACCTCTTTCGTTTTTGCCACGAAACAGCTTACTTACTCGCATTGTTTATTTTCTGTTTCAGGTGAGTCCGATTTTTATGTAACGCTTTCGGCAGTCGGTCAACCGAGAGACCGGGGAACGTGACATTTCGCTGGAAACGTAAGTCGATGTCCCATGGAAATTATAAATGTTCTATCTCAATTGCAAGGAACTGGAGCCAGATAAAAATTTTTATTTTTTAATTTTAATAAGTTGATTTTAATGATCGATATTATGAAATATTTTCATTTCTCCATTCATCTAAAAGCCACCGGTTTATTTTTATCATAAAATCCGCAATATATTCATTAAATATCTAAATGTCTATTCATCAAATAGTCAGAAATATTGGAGAACATTAATACATGTCTAGTAGATGTGTCACAACCTTGATGCACTCCATGTTCTAGTTTTAGATTCTTTTAATCCATCCACCATCTTAAATTGCACCTACTCATTTTTGTCATGGATGCATAAAATTGGCAGTCTAAGAATAAGAAAACACTATTATCTTTCAATTGAAGCGGAAAATATTAATAATTTTTAAATTGGAAATTTTGTGTATTCATAACGAAATTAAATGAGCAAGACACAAAATTGTGAATAGTCGATCTATCAAAATTATAAAAAGAAGAAATTGGAGACAATAATTATCAAACCAAATCAAGTGATGTTGTAAGTAGGTACATGTGTTACACTTTAGTAGGTAGAGAATTGGCGTAGCCCACGGAGGGCTCTGGTGGCGTCCCGATCAAGTTAGGGATCCAGTCGAGTGCAACAGTTTAATGGCATAAATCTTGGCTCCCAACCCTCCTTACGCTCAGGATGTCCGCCTGATCAGAACCGAAAGCTGTCGTCCGCGCACGAAACGATTTTAGGACGCCTCGTGGTCGCGCCTCGCTTCAATAAACGAGCGGCAATGAACGCGGGCGTAACAGGCGTAATGCTCCTCTTAGGATTCATTATCGCGATTGTGCGAATACGTGTCAGTCTGCTTTCCCATCCGTCGTCTCTGGCTCGCAAAAACTTGGCGGCCGATCATTCGATTTCCCCGGGACCTCTCTTGGTAATGATCACGTGTGTGCGTGCCCGCTTGTTTCGTTTTCGAAAACCGGAAGCAAGGGCCGATTTACAATGGCGCGAGCTAAATCAGCCCTTTATATCCTGGAAGCATAAATCAGGCAGGATTCACGCCGCCGGAGAGGAGCATGATCGGAGCCCGATCGGTCCCGCGGAGGAACAACGATATTCGATTTCCTTTGCAGATCGTTCTCGCCTCTATCGGCCGCTTCCTCGCGTGCAGCCTTCACTTCCCCCGACGTTCTTCTGCTCCGATTTTTTTGCCAGGCTTCTCTTCTCTCCTCTCCTCTCCTCTCCTCTCTTCGCTCGCCGCGACGACCTCATCTGCGGCCAAACAGTTTTCTCGATGGCTACCCCCTTCGATGCCGATTTTTTACCGATCCGCTTCCCAGACTCCGGTTTTATGGCGTTTAGCGGCGAACGATTCACTTTGGCGACGCGATTATTTCCACCAGCCGTTTATAGTCTTCTTTGTTCCTCGAATTAGCTCCAGTAAAAATGCACACGACGTTTGTTTTGCTACCTTTCCGGCCGTACGTAGAATGTTGAGACATTAATCACAGACAACGAGGATGTCGTTCTTGGGGAAGATAAAAAGACGCGTCTCAAAACTAGTTTCCAGAAATTTTACGACTTCCTCCGGATCATCTGCGCTACTGGTCACGATTCAAAGACACACTGAAATTTATGCGGGATGCAGTTTGTTGAAAAATATTTGACACGTATTTCGTTCTTAGCTGCTGATATTTGTGTTAAGGAGGTGAAAACCCTATTTTTGGAATGTAGTCATATAAAGAGATTTTAGAAAAAATTATTTGTTCGATCAATATTTAAAAAATTCATCTTTAGTTTGCAGTATTTCTTATTAACCTCTCGCCGTACCATTTTCTTTACAGTTACAGCGATTAAAACGTCTCTTTCCCGTTTCAAAGAAAATGTCGTAGGAGAGAAAGAATTTATATTTTCTGTATGGCTACATTTATTTTAATGCTTAAACGTTGATTACAAACGAATCAAATTCTATTTCATTTAAAAAGAAAGGCGTAACATTCATATCTGTTAGACTTTGTTTAAAATCTTCATGACGAGTCTGACTCGTTAAAATACGGCAAGGGATTAATGGTTTATCGATATTTACGTAACTTTGTATACGAAACTTGTGACCATAATTATGAAAGTGGTCTAAGTCAAAGGTTAAAAGAAAAGAGTTTATCAGTTATTTCTAATCACATTATTTTAAACTAAATTAGTTCAATGTGATTTTTACGATATTGTCAAAAAATGAATTGTTAGATAGTGCTTATTATATCAACATTATATGAAATTCATTTAGTGTTAATATCCTTTTCCTGCGAAAACAGGTCTGTCTCGCGCAATAAAATCGCGGATTCCGCTCTTGAATTGAATTAAAGATCGTCTTGTTATAACCAAAAAGAAAAAAAGTCATGTAATAACAAGTATTTCATCGACTAAAATTGTATTGGTTACAAATAAGGATTATAAGTAACCGAAAATTTTTTCTCTTGTTGGTAAATGTTATCGTTGAGAGAAATTCATTTTGATCACTTATAACAGTTATCAATGAGAGGAATTTATTTCGATCGCTCATAACAGTTGTCGATGAGAGAAATTTATTTCGATCGTTCATAACAGTTATTCGATGTGATAAACTTATTTCAATAGCTCATAACAGTTATTCATGAAGGAAATTTGTAATGGTTATCATTAAATAGTACAACTTTAAAATGGTAGACAATCAATTATTTAATAAATTTTTGATTCATAAAATTAATTGCTGCAATCAAAATTTAATGTGACAAACAAACAGATTTTGTGTTGTTCTTATGGTCTGTTGATTCGTCTTGTTGTACGAAACCTTCTCAATGAATTTCACAGGCTTGCTCCATCCGAAAAAGAATAGACAATAATTAAATAAGCAACCGAAATGAATTTTCTCATCAATAATTATTATGAACAAGTGAAAAGAAGTTGTACTATTTAATAATAACCATTACGAATTTCCTTCATGAATAACTGTTATGAGCGATCGAAATAAATTTATCTCATTGATAACTGTTATGAGTGACCGAAATGAACTTCTCTTATCGATAACTGTTATGAGCGATCGAAATGAACTTCTCTCGTAGATAACTGCTTTGATCAATCGAAACAGTTTTTCTTCATCGATAACAGTTATGAGGAGGATCCCATTTTTTTGGATACTGATAACTGTTATTTGTAACCAAAGAGTATAAAAATTGATATGTTTTAATCATTTTGTTCTTCGAATTTTTTTCTTTATATTTTGTGTAGATTATCTTAAATTTTAATAATAATTAACTTTTTATCAATGATTTTTATCGTAGACAATTTTAGAACAACTGTTATTTTTGGTCCCTGGTTTCATGTGAACCTGGAGGACACCTGCTGTCCGGCGGCCGTCGGTATCCTGATTCTAATCCTTGCGTAATACGTACGCCAGTCCGAGGGCCGCGATGGTTTATAGACCCCATAAAATTGCCTTTAAGCCGGCGACTTTAATGGTTCACGACTTTTGCATATGCAGATTTCGTGGCCGATAAACCCTCTGCTCCGATGCTCCGACCCCTCTCGATCGGGAGAGGTATCCTTTTGGTAGACTTGGTCAAGAGGCCTTTCTACGAACTGTCTGCTTCCTATTCGAGCATCACGCGAATGTCACGATGAAATTAATATACCGGCTAATTCCAACGAGATAGTTTGTGCCCCGTCCGTTCCGTAGATCCGATTTCATTGTTACCGCACCCGCTATTGCCGTTTGTCTCTGTCCCCGGACCCCTGCGAAGCGGATAAACTACTCCCGGAGAATTAATATTCATATTCCCGACGAAAACACCGTCTCAATTTGTGCTAAACATCGACTCGAGTACATTTAAAATTCATTCGATCGATAAGGTATACACGGGTAAAAAAGCTTTGCATAATTCCGCAGTTTTCAGTCGGACCTCCGGAATTTGTCACGGAAGCGACTCCGAATTCGATTATTCCAATGGCGGCGATCTTAGAATTCTTTAATCTGAAATTTGCATTTTCGAGACAACTCTAAACTCACTGCCTCAGAATTACGTTCTCCTTGAAATAATTTTACAGAAAATTTTAATATTAGAGGGACAGAATCTCAATAAAATATAGTTAACTAGTATAATAATTAAATTCAGTGAGTTGAATTTTTTTAGTATTTTTTTAATTTTAGGGTAAATTTCAAAATTGAAGGAATAATACTAAAAAATAATAATGACTTAATTGATGCAATAGAAAGAATGAAGAAGCTTTTTCAGAGAATATTTTAATGAAATTATCCATCTTCGTAAATTGGTTGATTATTTACATTTACTAAAATCATCTCAATGAAGTTCTATATATATATGCAGCTTTTCTCCATCTCACATGAATCTCCAATATGGCGATTGAAATAGTTGTATTCGAGACAAGTTTGCTGTGAAAGCTACGGATTAATTGATACACCTAATAAACAAAATATAATTTATTGATTTGACGTGAACAGCAACAATAGGTGAACTATTAATAGTAATAGCCTAGGATATTTTTAGTTTCGTTTAATATATTCACTTTAATATTCAAATGACTTCGCCCACCTCCTCCGACTGAAAGCAATTGTTTCTAGTCAGTCGGTGTCAGTTATTCTTAATTTGATCGTCGAAAAAACGAGGGATAAGATAAGCCTTCGAAATCAATTTCCTTGGGCGAGCAGCATCATTACGAAACCTCGTGTCACCCATACAATTTTCTCGCGACTTAACGAGCATCCTGGTCGAAAGCTTTCGAGGGTCGAGAGCTGGATGCGACGAAGATCAGGTAGACATTCCTGTCCTATCTTTTCCCGGTAGCCTGATATAGATAGAACTTCACGGAAACGAGCGTTAAGGTGTCCGCCTATTATTCGCTCGCTGCGACCGGTATGTCATTGTCAGCCATTTTTCATTTCAATGTGTGTTACTCGATCGATCTCGGGAAGAAAAACGTCAGCTTATATTTTAGTGGATAGACATGATGTCACGGCAGACGAAAAGGAATTCTTTACCAAGTTAGAACTTTTCAAACATTTTCAAATTACTATAAAGCCACATTAATACTATATTATCATTATTGGGAGTCAGTTCACCAAAACCCAATACTGTATATTCCCAACGTTTAAGTGCCGGAGGATACAACTTCCGGTAAGGATTTCTTTCTCAGCCGTTTAGCGCGCCGTGACGAATGCGAAATTCTTTAAAAATAATACGAAAGTTAAACGAAGTTTTAATAAGTTTTTCGTTATATGCCCGCGGTCGGTCGCCGCGATGCCTACAGAATTACCCGGCCTTGATTTAAGGGGTTCTTAAAGATACCTAATTACATCCTAAAGCGCCGGAAGTGCATCGTTCTTGGCCGCATTACACATTATCCGCCGCACCTGGTCGCCTCCGCGTTTCACCTCGGCATTGAATTACCCCGAGTGATTATTGTGAAACTCGCGTCACGTCGGCCAGATTTTCAAACGGTAATTCGTCCGAACTTCCGATCTGCAAATTGAAACTGGGATCTCTGCGAAAGCTCCACTCTCGGGTAGGGTATTATTATTTTTTTGTACATGGAAACAAATTTCTTTGGAAAACTAGGTATGTTATGTCAAAAGATTTCTCGATGGTACCTCCTTCTTTTCAAAATCAGTTGAGAAATGAATATACAGATCTTTTATTTTTATGGTGGTTAGTCTATTCTCTTCTCAAGCACCCATATGCTACTGAAATGTTTATTGCCCATAAACCAAGCAATTCAATATTTTTTAAACAGAACTCATTTTTAATTCATTGTTTTGTTTTTATTCTATGTGCATTTTTTACTCTCTAACCCTAACCCCTAAGAGGGATATTTAAAATCTGATGAAGATCAAACTCGATTGCAATGAGGTTGTGCGATCGAAACTTTGTTAACACCAGGCTTACAAAAATGTGTCTATCAAAAATTTTAGCCATTTTTTGAAAATACATATCAAAAGAAGTGTTAGGAGACATGGTCGATCGAAAGACAGAACTGCAAAGAACATTTTCTGCGGCAAACAGAAGCAAGGAAGATCGACTGTCTTCTAGATCATTTTTCTGGGAGCGTTGGCGAGTCTTTCCATAAATTCCTCGCGTTACAGGGGAGACGTAATCTACGAACAGCCGGTGCCGATTCATCTCCCGACCGATCTCGCTTCCTCGATCAGAAATGATCAACGGCCGGAGATAAACTTGTGAAATCGCATTTCGATGCGCGAACTTTTTACCAATTACGATTTCGACGCGCCTTCGCCGCGAAACTTGTGCAAACACTTTCCTACCCGTGGCAGCCGATCTCGCAAAAAGGTCCCGCGCCGCGCGTTTTTGCTTTTCATCTTGCTTGCTCGCGGTAGCATCCATCAATCGTCGACGCCCTATGATTTCCATCTTCGGTCGGTACCCTGAAAAATTCGATATTGCGCTACTTTCTCACGGTAATAACATTCGCCTTTGATGTGCCGAAAAATAAAATGTCAGAGACAACCGAAGCACATCACCAAAAGAAATAATCCTGAACGGTTTAAAGTAAATTGAAGAAATTCTGTGGGATGTAGAAATATTTAGCATTGACATAAAGCAAATTCTTTTTACCACTTTGTACTTTCCATGCAGTTTCATTTAACATGGGTCTGCAATGCTTAAGAAAAAAATTGAAGAAATTCTGTGGGATGTAAAAATATTTAACATTGACGTAAAGCAAATTCTTTTTACCACTTTGTACTTTCCATGCAGTTTCATTTAACATAGGTCTGAAACGGTTAAAAA